>QNTS01006461.1:45420-59310 GCA_003317085.1 Hucho hucho | reverse complement strand
ATGAAACTTCCTTTACCTTGTTACTGATACAATATTTGTTAGCACTTTTCCATGCTTTCCCCCATTGTATATCACCATAGATAATTAACCAAAAGAATCTTGCTGAGGGTATTGTAGTATCAAACAATATTCCTAATCTGTTTATTACTACATTTATCTTTGACGTTAATATTGCCTATGAATACATTCATGTAAGTCTGTTAATTACATACACCAGAGGAATTAGAGAAATACAACCCCCCCCTTGGAATCACATAATCTTCGGGGTTATTCGAATTTAAAACTAATCAAGAAATTCCCTATATGAGAGTAGATATCCATCCTCATTCAGTAACTGACCAACCCAAATAATTTCATTCTCAAACCAGTTATGAAAAAGAATTTTTAAATCGTATATCATTGTTGTTCCACAGAAAGTATCTGTGAGGGGAAAATTGTGTTTATACGCTAACATCCAAGCTAAAATTGACTGCTTATGGAATTTGGCCAATTTTACTGGGATTTTATCATCAAAATTACATTGAAGCAGAAATTCTAAAACCACCAACAGAGTGAAACAAATACTCAGGGAAGACATTCCAAATACTGCTCTGGTTCTTAATATACTTCAGAATCTAATTTTAAAAGTATTATTTAGAGTATTGAAATCTAAAACCTCCTTGTTCTTGGGTATTAGTGAGAATAGCTTTCTGTTGATAGTGAGGCTTGTTCCTCCAAATAAAATTAAGAATCCCATCTAAATTATTTACAATTTTAGTGGATAAGTCCAGTGATAACGAGACAAACCGATCTGGATAACCCTTCAGCTTTGGACAATAAAACCCAACTGTATAACAAAATCTCAGCAACCAGAGATTAAATTTCTTTGTTTTCTCAATAATGGGGTTAAAGTTTAATTCACTCCTTTGTTTTTCATCCTTGCATATAACAATTCCAAGATAAGTAACCTTTAAATTGGGATACCATATATTTCCTGTAAAACACAATCCTTGAGTGGAAATAAAGTATTAATTTTCAAACCCAAAACTAAGGAAGTCATCAATACAGGAAACTGCTTTAGAAACCTCATTCCTGTCTAAAAAATATGGTGGTATCAGACATAGGTTAAATTCCATGCCAAGTGCTGAAACACCTTGAAAATTCCCTTGATATGAAGAGCCATAATATGAGTAACCAATAAAAATAAGGGAGTATCGCGCAGCCCTGCCTAATGCCACAGCCAGTGTTACGTACACCTCTAGGAAGAGGGAACGCAACACCCTGCTACAACGCAACTCCCATGGAGGGAAAGAGGAATGGGACTGTAGGTGCGAGTAAGGATGACAAAGGCAGAGAGTGGTACCGTTTACAGGGAATTTATTCCTTCACACTAATTTTGAGGAAAAGGGGCTTAACAAAACCAATGCAAATTAAGTAAAAGCCCCCTCTCCTACCTTACCTGCCTACCCACAACTTACCTAACTTAGCACACTAACCAAAATACAGGGGGTGGTCCAGCCAGGTCTTACCTAGTGCAGACAGTAAATACAACGGGTTATGTATGCCCGCAGGCCTCTTGCCTCAGCACTCCCTAGGTGCCTTCCCCTTCGGAACAAATGAAACAGAATACAAACTATTTTACAACAAATCTGAGAAAAAAAACTAACTCAGGATATTTAAGAAGCTCTCTCTCTGCACAACAAACTAACACAGAACATCACATACAGCAACACCTAAGATAGTACATACCAAAATCTCTCTCAACAACTAACTCAGGACACACTTCATCATCAGCCTCATCTCCCCCTTCTGAGCAACAGAACACTGGCTTATAAGGAGGGAGGAGGAGTCTAATGGGATACAGCTGTATCCTGACGAGGGGGCGGGGTCAGCTCAATGGCTTATATAGCGGGAGGAGGAGTCTGTAATGGGATGCAGCTGTATCCTGACGAGGGGGCGGGGTCATCTCCAATGGCTTATATAGAGGGAGGAGGAGTCTGTAATGGGATGCAGCTGTATC
The DNA here is from genome assembly GCA_003317085.1 of Hucho hucho. Lineage (NCBI taxonomy): Eukaryota > Metazoa > Chordata > Actinopteri > Salmoniformes > Salmonidae > Hucho > Hucho hucho. Next base: position 57,311 of record QNTS01006461.1, on the reverse strand, counting down.
CTGACGAGGGGGCGGGGTCAGCTCCAATGGCTTATATAGCTGGAGGAGGAGTCTGTAATGGGATGTATCCTGACGAGGGGGCGGGGTCAGCTCCAATGGCTTATATAGCGGGAGGAGGAGTCTGTAATGGGATACAGCTGTATCCTGATGAGGGGGCGGGGTCAGCTCCAATTAGCAATGGGGGAATTTCAGGAAGCCATCCTGAAACACACACATACCAGCGAAACCACAGAAACTGGGGAACGTAACAGCCAGTATCAAATCTTTGGGATGTCCCGTGAGCTAATTTCACAGAGCTAGTACAACCACTATATAAAGTTTGGACTGCTTTTTTAAAAAAAGTCACCAAACCCAAAACAACGTATTGCTTTGAAAATAAACTCATGTTCTCCAGTGTCAAAAGCTTTATAAAAATCAACAAACATGAAAACTATCATCAAGGATGAGGTCATTATAGTCAATCATATCTAAGATCAACCTGATGTTATTACTTATGTGTCGACCATGCATAAAACCCGATTGTTCTTCATCAATTATATGATGCAAGCCTTGTTTCAACCTCTTAGCAAATACAAGGGCAAATAATTTCCCATCATTATTCAACATGCTAATGGGCCTCCAGTTGTCTATATAAAGACCATCCTTATTAGGTTTGGGAATCAAAGTAATTACACCTTGCTTTAAAGAGGCTGGTAACTCCCCCTTTTCTATTGATTCTTGGAACATAGCAAGAATGAAAGGAATCAATTTATCATTGAATGCTTTATAAAACTCGCTTATTAAACCGTCATTTCCAGGGGACCTATTGTCCTTAAGGCTTTTAATACAGTCTTTTATCTCAATTTCAGATAACTCATCATCACAAAAATCCCTGAAATCACATTATAGCAATGTTTGCTACATTGTCTAAGAAAAGATCCATATTGGAAGTTGACTGGGCTGATGTATACAGACTCTGATAAAACTGGGCAACATGCTGAGAAGTTGACTGGGCTGATGTATACAGACTCTGAGAGATTTCTTTTGGATTTTCATTGGGAGTATTATTAATCATTAATTTACATATGGAAGTCATTTCGCCTTCCATTTCTTTCTAAATTAAAGAAATATTTTGTATTTTTCTCTCCCTCTTCCATCCATTTTCGTCTTGATCTTCCAAACACTCCCCGGGCCTTTTCCTCCTAGATACAGTCTAACTGCATTTGCAGTGATGATAGCTCCAGTAACTCCTGATTAGTTAGGTCAGTTTTTTTAGGATAATCCATTATTCCCTTTATGATGTCATATTCTTTCTCTCTTGGCACAAGCAATTTCTTTCCCCATTGAAATAGTCAAAAGCCTTATATCAAATTTCATTAGCTCCCAGTAACTTCCAAACGTATTCATAACACAGGCACAATTCCAGTATTTATCAATAATTCCTGCTACCTCCTTCTTAAATACTTCATTATCTAGTAAAGTCTTGTTCATTTTCCAGTAACCTTTACTAACTGTTTTTGTTGACAAACCATGCATATTTATCTTTATTGAGATCCCTTTGTGGTCTGTTAAAATCGATGGTTCAATCGAGACTGTATCAACCTTGTCAGCCATATCTTCAGATATCAGCCAGAAATCAATATGGGATTGTATAGATACATCTTTGGTACTCCATGTAAACATAATCTTATCTGGGTTCTTATCTCTCCAGATGAATCTCATGATCACTGCAAGCATATGAGTGAGTTTCAGCAATGCCTCTTTTCTCCTTGGACGTTTCAACATCCATTATCTCAGCAACATTTTGGTCATGTCCTGATTCCATGCTACTAGCTATGAAGACGTTAGCTAGATAACTTAACTAAACACGATGACACTTTTCGATAGCTAGCTTGTTCGTTGGAAATCGTCAAATATATTTCAATGGTTTGATTAATTACAAAATTATTTAAAATAACTACATTGTATGGTAAGATATCATCAAATTGCAACTGCAGCCTAAAACGATAAACTTTGCGAGAAAACCCAAAAATTGTTCCTCATCTAGAAATGTTACACCCTCTCATGACGCCATCTTGAGCCCCCTCCCGCCTCAGAAGCCTCCTGTGAGGGCAGGACATTTCCTGGTGATAAAAGCTTTGTAGTGCTTCTGCTGTGAAGTCTTGGAGCCCCAAAATCTTTTCAGCTGCAGCAGATATAATGATACCCAGCTAATTGGACTTCTTGGACTCCAGCTATACCTCCTTTGGCAGGCGCCCTGCTCCGAAGATCAATACATGTTACTTCTGACGTGGGCAATTGTCCAGATTTAGTGCACGCTTCTTCTGTTCTTCATCAACACAATTAACCAAAACAAGACCGCTTCTAGTCACCTTGATTGAATCCACCTTTCCCACTGCTTTCTTCACAGTCCTCGATATGACAAATGCATTTCCCAAATGAATCGTCTTGTCCAAAAAATAAAGAGACCAATAAGAAATGCTTTATTGGACCAGTCTTTGTCTTCTAATACAACTTTTGTTGCTAGTTTTGTTCCATTCGTTGATTTCAAGAACAGTCTCCATTTCCTCCTCCTTTGACCCGTGTCTCTCGCTTTCTCTCTCACACACACACACACACACACACACACACACACACACACACACAGTAAGTGATGAAGTATTAGGCATGAAATCAAAGTTATCAAACAAAGTATTTCCAACCCACTGATATAAACAGAAATTGTGAGGGAGTCTGTGTGTATATAGGGGGGGTACTGTGTTCTCACCTCTCGTATGGTTTCTTTACTGAGGGATCCAGGAAGGTCCTGTTTGTTGAGTAGCTCCTGGTGTGTGTGTGTGTGTGTGTGTGTGTGTGTGTGTGTGTGTGTGTGTGTGTGTGTGTGTGTGTGTGTGTGTGTGTGTGTGTGTGTGTGTGTGTGTGTGTGTGTGTGTGTGTGTGTGTGTGTAGGCCCTGGGCCTGGATGACATTAAGACCCACCACTGGTGTATCATCGGCTGCAGTGCTGTGACAGGAGAGAACCTACTGACCGGAGTAGACTGGCTACTGGATGACATCGCTGCACGCGTCTTCACTGCATTTGGCAGCACGTTCAACCGGCCTCACAACCGCAGACCATATGTATGGCGTCATGTGGGCCAGAGGTTTTGCTGATGTCAACGTTGTGAACAGAGTGCCCCATTGTGGTGATGGGGTTATGGTATGGGCAGGCATAAGCTACGGACAACAAACACAATTGCATTTTAATCAATGTCAATTTGAATGCACAGAGATACCGTGACGAGCTCATTGTCGTGCCATTCATCTGCCGCCATCACCTCATGTCGCAAGGATTTGTACACAATTCCTGGAAGCTGAAAATGTCCCAATTCTTCCATGGACTGCAGACTGACCAGATATGTCACCCATTGAGCATGTTTGGGATGCTATGGATCGACGTGAACGACAGCATGTTCCAGTACCCGCCAATATCCAGCAACTTCAGACAGCCAGTGGGACAACATTCCCAGGCCACAATAAACAGCCTGAGCAAAGGAGATGCATGAGGTAAATTGTGGTCACACCAGATACTGACTGGTTTTCTGATCCACGCCCCTATTTCTTTTTTTTAAAGGTATCTGTGACCAAAGATACATATCTGTATTCCCAGTCATGTGAAATCTATAGATTAGGGCCTAATGAATTATTTAAATTGACTGATTTCCTTATATGAACTGTAACTCAGTAAAATCTTAGAAATTGTTGCATGTAAAAAAACACACTGGTATCGCTTCACTTCTCAGCTTTCGTGGAAATGGATTCCCCATCAGTTCAGCCTGAAAATCTTTCAGATAGTCTTTGGTCACCGCATCATTCTTGATAGCCACAAGCCTCACTGGCAGAACCGGGGTGAATCTCTGGCAGGTAGAATGGTGAAATAATTCAATTTCATGCTTGTTTGTAATAAGCACAGCCAGGCACAGAACACCACCCGGGGATGATGACAAACCATGAAAAACAACTGTTAAAAAAATACAAATCTCGCCTAGAGAAGTACTGAGATTACTGTGTGTTGGTCATTAGACATAAACAACAACATTATTCAAGTCTGTGGGCACCCCCCCTCTACTTAACGGGCGGTATCAGCGTTCCCTATGAATGCCGAACTTTGTGGTTCACTATGATAAGACCAATACACAGGGAGTCAAAACTTTCCGATTTTACCATTGAAATGAAAATTCTAGCTTGTGGTTTGGTTAATTGTGATGTTTATGATAAAAGCGTAATGTTGTTAATATAGTAATGATTATATGCCATGGCAGAGCCAAGGTGAAATCCCCCTTTACAACTGAAGCCTCTACCTTCCTCAGGACCTGTGATTATACACCTGAACCAGTTTCCATTGACTTCTCGCTGGAAGAAGAGTGCCTCGTGTCTGCTGGCGACAATTACTGCGGTTTGGCTTTATGATTGCCGTTCACCCAACAGACCTCCACAGAGATGGTAACGGCAACTCCTCAACTCTTTTCCTAGCTACGGTACGATTGGACTTGGATGTTGAACTTGCGGTCTGGCAAATTGCATTCCTGTGTAGTCTTCACTTCAAACAGGAAACGGTGTTCGTTGATCACTGGTTTTCCTTGTTCATCACGATTCCGTACTGGCACTTTTTTTTGTCACATTTTTCAAAAGTAGCATGAATTTTCCTCCTCCCTAACAAAACATAGCTCCCCATTAGACAGCGTGGCAAACTGAACACGTTCATAGTCAAGAGTGCTGTTCTATGATGATGCCATAATGATCAGAATTTATCTAAATGCATTATCTCCCTCCAGAAAAAAAAATATAAAACTGTATTTTTGATATACTGTCTCTTTAGTTGATGTCAGGTAAAACATTTTTTTTTTAAGTTGTTTAAAACAAGTTGGTTTTGACTTCTCAGCTCAAAATGTGGTTGTCATATTTCCACATAGGCTACTTGTTTTGGCCATGGCCAGTGCTTAATTTCAACCCTAACCGTTTGACGGATCCGGTACCTCACGTGGCATGAATTTATTTTCTCACACTTTTTTTGCATTGTAAGCATGTATATAAAAGCGATCAAAGTTAATTTGAGTTGAATCTTTGGTAATTCTCTTCAGTTTGTAAGTGTCAAAGTAGCCTGTCATTTCGATCATTTGTGCATTATTAAAGATTCTGCCAGTCTCCAGTCATGTAAAATGACCCAGAATTGCATGAAATGCAATTATAAAAAGGACACATATTTCCCGGACCCTATTAAAAATGTTCCCCGTGTGTGAAACTTCTGTAATCTACTGCTATATGCCACTACGCAATAGTAGTAGGCCTGATTACCAACAATGACGAGACAGCCTACAGGGAGGAGGTGAGGGCCCTGGCGGAGTGGTGCCCGGAAAATAACCTCTCCCTTAACTTCAACAAAACTAAGGAGCTGATCGTGGACTTCAGGAGACAGCAGAGGGAGCACACCCCCATTCACATCGACGGGACTGCAGTGGAGAAGGTGGAAAGCTTCAAGTTCCTCAGCGTACACACCACTGACAATCTGAAATGGTCCACCCACACAGACAGTGTGGTGAAGAAGGTGCAACAGCGCCTCTTTAACCTCAGGAGGCTGAAGAAATTTGGCTTGGCCCTTAAAACCCTCACTTGTACAGATTCACAATTGAGAGCATCCTGTCGGGCTGTATCACCGCCTAATACGGCAACTGCATTGCCCGCAACTGCAAGGCTCTCCAGAGGGTAGTGCAGTCTTCCCAACGCATCACCGGGGACACACTGCCTGTCCTCCAGGACACCTACACCACCCGATGTCACAGGAAAGCCCAAAATATCAAGGAGATCAACCACCCGAGCCACGGCATGTTCACCCCGCTGTCATCGAGAAGGCGAGGTCAGTACAGGTGCATCAAAGCTGGGACCGAGAGACTGAAAAACAGCTTCTATCTCAAGGCCATCAGACTGTTAAATAGCCATCACTAGCCGGCTACCACCCGGTTACTCAACCCTGCACCTTAGAGGATTCTGCCCTATATACATAGACATGGAATCACTGGTCACTTTAATAATGGAGCACTAGTCACTTTAATAATGTTTACATAAAGTTTCATATACTGTATTCTACTGTCCTTTAGTCAATGCCACTCCGACATTGCTCATCCTAATATTTATATTTCTTAATTCCATTATTTACCTTTTAGATTTGTGTGTATTGTTGTGAATTGTTAGATACTACTGCATTGTTAGAGCTAGGAACACAAGCATTGCTACACCCACGATAACATCAGCTAAATATGTGTATGGGACCATAACTATTTGATGTAGAAAGGGAGAGGTTGTTTTACAAGGTCAGAGAGGTTAGATGGGGTCTGGGTGGTATTTTGGGTGGGGGTGATGGGAGTGGTGAGGTTTGTAGGGAATTATTTGATTTGAAATTCAGGGTTAGTTAAGAGAATATAGTGGTATGGAGAGGTCGTGACCGGCATCACCCTCCTGTACAGTAGTTGGCGGTGTATGCACCTGTCAGTTGGTTGGATTCGCCAATAAAACTAAGAAAAAGAAGCAGTACTCCCTTGGTAAGAGATCTATGTCAGAGTACATCTTGGGTGTATATGCACAGAGGTATACCTAAAGATACATATTTATAACTAACCAAAGCTAGTTTTTTTTATTTATTTTTTTACAACTTTGGCAAACCGTCAAGTCTATAAAACTTAGTGCACTGTGTTCGTAACAGATTCTAGTTTTGGGAAAATAAAAATTATGAGATCAGATGTTTCATCAGTGTGAAAATGTGTAGAATGTCAGCCCAGTTTCATCTAGTTCCATCCTTCCACTACCCCCGACTGGACTTCCTCTCAATACCATATTTGGTGGTGAGAAGTTTCTACACGGATGCTTCAGCTTTGTAGCCCCTGTGACGTGTCTGGGGTTTCCCCTTCACTTTGGGTTGCTAGATGTGGCCGCTATACGTCCAACCGCCTTTGTAAACATACCACACTAATTTGAGTGTCCCAATTTTTTTATTTTACCGGGTAGGCCAGTTGAGAACAAGTTCTCATTTACAACTGCCGCCTGTCCAAGATAAAGCCTATACTATGTTAGTTACGTCTAATCTATGAGACCAGGCTGGATGTACCCGCAGCTATTCAATAGCTTGGAGCAGGTAGCTTCTCCATATGGGTGTTCTGCTTCCCCCCCACCCACTCGGTTTGGCTTGTGTGTCCTTGTTTTAATGACTTGTGACAGTGTACCAACCTGGCCGATACTCGGTTCGGTCGACCAGTATTGCGGCGCTGAGCGTTTGTTCTAGTGGTCTGTGTGACGTGTCTGTCCACCGGAACCATTCCGGTTTTAGACTTCAAGCTCGGGGACCTCGCCTACTCTGCAAGGTCGGTGCACCGGGAGACTGAATGTTTCGCTCCCGCGGACTTGCAGTTCTCCCCTGGGAGCAAACTAGGTGGCGCAAGGCGCACCACGCTTCATCTCTCACAGGGCGCAGCCATCTTGCCTGGACTCTTCTGTGTAAAAGTAGCTAGCAAGCTTCACTGAGAGGTGACCATTGCAGGACTAACGTTATTAAGCACACTTTTCCTTAAGGCCTGCCAACCTGAACCTCCACGTATGAAGCAAGAAATAAACGTGGCGTAAGTTACAGCAGTGTCCTTTCACCAACATAAAATCACCAACATGCAGGTCACACTCCATTCACTTCTCCTGTCCTTCAGATAGTGTACGAGACAGGCTGATACCGTAGGTCCGTAGTAAATCTTTACTATTATCCAGTATTGCGCAGTGTTTACTGTAGTCTATTACACTGTTGGCTTCGTTTTCCAGTGTTAGGCTGGGTATATGTTTGCCACACCATAGTGAGATTACACGGTTTTCCCTTAGTTGGAAACTCACATCTCTATTGCACTGCTGGTTTTTCCCAACATAGTGTGTAGCTGGGTGGTTCACTGTTGTTTATGTCGCACTCCTTATAGTATGCTACATATAGTAACTATCCTAGTTTTCCCTTGGAAACCATTTTTTCAGGTATATTACACTGCGGTCTTGCACAGTGTGTAAGTGGGTTTTACTAGTTTTCTGTTGGTTACTGTTTTACTGTAAAGTAGTTCATCTTAGTTTCCCTTAACTCGCATCTCAGCTCTAGTACACTGAGGGTTTTGGGGTGTATAGCTGTGTTTACTATAGTTATACACTCCTTTACAGACAGCAACTATCCTAGTTAACCTTAGAAACTCTCATAAGAGCTCTATTACACTGCAGGGTGTACACAGTGTGCATCTGGGGATACCATCTTTTTCTGTTACACTGCAGGGTGTACACACTACCCTTCTCTTCCTTCCACAGAGAGAAACTACCAGTTCCAGTATGGCGTTTCGCCTTGAGAAATGCAAGGTGCGTCTAAGAAGGGTGGCACTGAGCAGTCATTTTGACGTGTTTGCCGTCGACATTGGCAGCATCTCACAGGCCCAAAGGTCAAACTGAAAGAGGCAAGTGGAGTCCCCATGGGTACTCAATAAAGTGATGGGAAGGCTACGAACTCCAAATCCAATGATGGCCACTGCTATAGTTCTGGCTCTACTAATGTCTCATCGTCCTTCTGGTGTTTAGACGTCCTAGTTTACATGAAACCCGTCATTATGGTCAAGGGCTCTTGTCTGACAAACATGTTAACCAGCCATTACAGTTGTCCACATACACCCCTCCCATTGTTGCGGGTAGGGCAATGGACACTTAATTACACAGACACAGGCAATATGGAGGCTTTATTAGTTATTCTTTGTTTACTATGGTGAGAGAGCTCTGGGCTAGGGCATAATCGAATAGACTCTCACATTGCATGGTGGACACTGTTTCTGCAGCATTTTGCCTGGCGGGCTGGCCTTTGCCTTTTGCTCTGGTGGTGCATTCTACTGGAGGAGTAACTGCCTTACCTGGACGATGGGCTGGTCTGTGCCGCCTCCAAGGAACAGGTCACAACGGACACGAGGACCCTCTTGAACCACATTATAGTTCTGGGCCTCACCCACTAACAAATCAAAACAAATTGTTTTGGTCACATACACATGGTTAGCAGATGTTAATGCGAGTGTAGCGAAATGCTTTGTGCTTCTAGTTCCGACCATGCAGTAGTATCTAACAAGTAATCTAACAATTTCACAACAACTACCTTATACACACAAGTGTAAAGGATTGAATACGAGTATGTACATATAAATATATGGATGAGCGATGGCTGACCGGCATAGGCAAGATGCAGTAGATGGTATAGAGTACAGGACTAGTAAAGGCCGACAGGCAGATCTATATCAGTTTATATATATATATAGAGAGAGAGAGAGAGATGTGTTGTAGGCTATGACATCATCTTACGTTTATGCATCTGTACCAAGATGTTCAAATAAGCCTAAACATAAACCTGGCATAGGATTGCAAAATATCAGATCTGGTGCAGAGAAGGGTAGTTGGCGGCAAATGTGTTATGCTATTTCCTGTGATACCTCTATTTCCTTTCGTGTGCAAACGGATCAATATCAACCGTTTTCACTAGCAGCATTGTTTTAGTATTGATATTCACAATAATAACAAAAATGTAGTTCGTTTTTTTTTTTTTTCTTTGCAAAACCTTTTTCAAATAGAGGAGGAGGAGGAGGGAGCCCGCGCTTCGTGACGCACTGACGCAAGGTGCATAAAAGGCGCAGGAACCTTCCAGTCGTTCCATTTTCTTCTCCGATCCAACCGAGGTAACAGGAATATCATCTCACACGATAATCTATTAGCGACGCATTTGATAGGAACACGGTCACTATAATGCACTAAATTGTAGCTTAATATTTTTGAAAGCTATGCCTTTATTTGCATTTGCTGCCAGTAGTTTAACTCATTTTAGCGGGATGCGGCCGCGAGCACCTAGCAGTAACTTAGTTAGTTGCCTTCTGTTAGGTCGCCACTTTGGCATTCAATCTAAAGCCATCCTTTGCTAACAACTCTTCATTGATCTTCAGAATTGACTCTAGACAAATTATGGGCTTTTATTTGTAGTATCAAACATGTTTTGTTCTGGTTTGGGTTTGATCATTTCATGTTCAGGCCAATATCTTGCTGTTAGCATTGCAACGTCTTTCGATGATGAGAATTTACACAGACCTGTTCTGAATACCTGATTGTACTTTAGTATTTCTGATGAGAGACTTGCAATTTTATAATTTTATTTAATCAAAAAGATGTTTCGAAATGTTGCGTTCGCAGAACACGTGTCCGCATCTAGTTAGGTCACATGGCAACTTTCGTTATTTAATGGCTGGCTAGTTATGGCGGTTGTAACTTAAGTTATTAACTGATCGTTTTTTTTCTCCCCCTTTCAAGATGCCGACGACTCGAATGTGCTGCTCGGGTAAGTTGCATATTTAAATGCCTGTTTACGTGGTGGTTTTAGTTAGCATTTAGCTAGCCGTGTTGGTTAGTGTGCTAGCTTTCCAGTTAGGACCGGACCATCAGTCATTATAAACCCAACGGTATCGGTCTGCTACGGTGATGATAAAATGAACTCTCTCTTACCGAATCAGCCTTTGAGGAAGACACTTCTTTACCAGATTCTGAGTAGCATTTGACCCCTGATTCCACTGTCGTGGCTGCGCTGATGGCACCCTATTCTCAGTAGTGTACTACTTATTAATTAACACTGATCTGGTCAGAAGTAGTTCACGGTGTTGGGAATAAGGTCCGTTAGCGACGATATCAATGTCGGGTTGCCTAGGCCTGCGTGTTGCCTGTTCATAAATGGACATCTCTAACTACCTGTGATCAACAGAAATGCAGGACAGATGCCAGCGAGGTCCAGAACGCATTGAGAACACGTGAGTGCATTGACTTTACCACTAGGNACAGGCTCAGGGTAACAACAGGCTCAGGGCAACAACATGCTCAAGGTAAAAACAGGCTCAGGGTAAAGAGAGGCTCAGGGTAAAGACAGGCTCAGGGTAAAGACAGGCTCAGGGTAACGACAGGCTCAGGGTAATGACAGACTTAGGTTAAAGACAGGCTCAGGGTAACAACAGGATCAGGGTAACAACAGGCTCAGGGTAACAACAGGCTCAGGATAAAGACAGGCTCAGGGTAAAGACAGGCTCATGGTAACAACAGGCTCTGGGCAACAACCAGCTCAGGGTAAAGACAGGCTCAGGGTAAAGACAGGCTCAGGGTAACAACAGGCTCAGGGCAACAACATGCTCAAGGTAAAAACAGGCTCAGGGTAAAGACAGGCTCAGGGTAAAGACAGGCTCAGGGTAAAGAGAGGCTCAGGGTAAAGACAGGCTCAGGGTAAAGAGAGGCTCAGGGTAAAAACAGGCTCAGGGTAAAGAAAGGCTCAGGGTAAAGACAGGCTCAGGGTAAAGACAGGCTCAGGGTAAAGACAGGCTCAGTAACAGTTGGAAATAACGGTTCTTACTCGACTGTCTGATGACGATGTTGTTGGAAACAGCGGTCCCGTGCTCGTTGCGTGCGGTACACTGGTAGATTCCCTCGTAGGCCTCAGCCTTCTCCCCACTGATGTCTATGACCAGCGTCCCTGAGCTCGGCTTCATCAACACCTTAGAGTCCTTCTCCACGTCAAAATGCGTCCCATTCCGTGTCCATGAAAAGCTAGATGAAACATGAGGGGTTAAAGTAGGCTAGAGGAGAGTAGAGTACACTACAGTACAGTACAGTAGGCTAGAGTACAGTACAGTACAGTACAGTAGGCTAGAGTAGAGTACAGTACAGTAGAACATCTAATTGACACTTCATGGAATAGGGCTGAATAATGATGACTAGTCATTGGGATTCATGTGACTCATTTGGAAAACTCCTCTTGAGGATCAGTACTGTAGGTGGTGTATCTAATGGTTTAGAAACCTCCTCTTGAG
>QNTS01006461.1:9511-20603 GCA_003317085.1 Hucho hucho | reverse complement strand
CCCCCCCCCCCCCCCCCGCCCCGCTGCTGCTACTCTCTGTTTATCATATATGCATAGTCACTTTAACTATACTTTCATGTACATACTACCTCAATTGGACCGACCAACCAGTGCTCCCGCACATGGGCTAACTGGGCTATCTATCTGCATTGTGTCCCACCACCCGCCAACCCCTTTTTTACACTACTGCTACTCTCTGTTCATCATATATGCATAGTCACTTTAACCATAACTACATGTACATATACTACCTCAATCAGCCCGACTAACCGGTGTCTGTATGTAGCCTCGCTACTTTTATAGCCTCCATACTTTTACAGCCTCGCTACTGTATATAGCCTCGCTACTGTATATAGCCTCTCTACTGTATATAGCCTGGCTACTGTATATAGCCTCGCTACTGTATATAGCCCCTCTACTGTATATAGCCTCTCTACTGTATATACTGCTGTTTTTATTTCTTTACCTACCTATTGTTCACCTAATACCTTTTATTATTTTTTGCACTGTTGGTTAGAACCTGTAAGTAAGCATTTCACTGTAAAGTCTACACCTGTTGTATTCAGCATTTCACTGTAAGGTCTACACCTGTTGTATTCAGCATTTCACTGTAAGGTCTACACCTGTTGTATTCAGCATTTCACTGTAAGGTCTACACCTGTTGTATTCGGCATTTCACTGTAAGGTCTACACCTGTTGTATTCGGCGCACGTGACAAATAAACTTTGATTTTATCAGTGATTAGTTCATTGACTATAACTGCCTTGGAAGTGAGGGATCTAACATTAAGTAGCCCTATTTTGAGATGTGAGACATCACAATCTCTTTCAATAATGACAGGAATGGAGGAGATCCATATTCCAGTGAGATTTCTAAGGCGAACACCGCCATGTTTAGTTTTGCCCAACCTAGATCAAGGCACAGACACGGTCTCAATGGGGATAGCTGAGCTGACTGCACTGACGGTGCTAGTGGCAGACTCCACTAAGCTGGCAGGCTGGCTAACAGCCTGCTGCCTGGCCTGCACCCTATCTCATTGTGGAGCTAGGGGAGTTAGAGCCCTGTTTATGTTCATAGATAAGATGAGAGCACCCCTCCAGCTAGGATGGAGTCAGTCACTCCTCAGCAGGCCAGTCTTAGCCAATTATCTATAAATTATATATTTTGGGAGGGGCAGAACAGTTTTCAACCAGCGATTGAGTTGTGAGACTGCTGTAGAGCTCATCACTCCCTCTGAGATGCCTTAGACCGCTGCGCCCCTTGGGAGCCTTTTATTGTATTACAAATAACCTTTCACCTGACTGATGCAGGTTTTCCTTAAAGGAAAACTCCACCTAAAAACTATATTTTGGTATTTTCTAAATGCATCATACGGGATACATTTCTGTATTTTGAAAGTTACATATCTTGAAAATTTGATTGCTGACAAGCAAAACATTTTGGGTCTTGTGATGGGAATGTCTTTTGTGTGTATTTAATCATATGTTTAGCACAATGCTGCTTTGTAATAACCTGTCTTAGTTGGGTTCATGCGAGTGACAGATTGACTGCACAAAGGCGTAAACAACACTATCACTCACAAGCAACTTGGCAGTACACCCACTAGGAGTCTGCTGTGGTATAAATCAGTCACCTACAGGAACCAACAATGCCTTTAACTTGTTTGTGTAGCAGTATAAAAGGACTGAAAGGGAACTTCCCCTTTAGAGTTTGAACTTCGCCGTGTTAAAGATTGCTTAATTTACTTTGAGACCTTAGTGGTGAATTTCCACGACAATTCCAACAATGGACTAATTAAACAAAATACCCAAATAGTTTTGGGATGGAGTTTTCCTTCAACTGGTTTCTAGAACTCCCTGGAAAATTGTATTTTATGGTATTATTCTGTAGTGATGAAATTAAAACGTTTTCAAACCATGACGTCAAACAGTTACATACCAACACTAACCATGGTGGGGGGAGTGAATTTTAATAACAGATGCATTGAAGTGAGGCACTGGTTGGCAGAAAACCAACCACTGTAAACAGTTATAACTCAGTATGACGGTACTGTCTAGTAGCAGCCTAACAAATCTGAGAGGTGGATCAATGAGTTAGCCTGCTAATTTTCATAAACAACTGCAAATTAATTGATTTGAGTTCATTCAAAACGCTGATGTGCGTTTTGGTTGTTGAGTCAATTAGACCACGGTCATTTCAAGCTTACCGGTATCTTAATTTTTTTAAATAATAATTATCCTGCTTTGTGATGTTATCCCACTCCTTGTTGTTAGACATGACAAGCAGTGCAGTGGCATGATGACACAAACACACTGCTACCAAGACTGGCCTACTAGTGTTTCTTAACCTTTTTCTAATCAGGGACAGGAAAGCTGTTTTGTGCAATTGCACATTTTAGGGGCAGGTCTTGGAAACAAATTAACCCTTGTCCTGGACTGAAAAGCATCTTTGTCCGGGAAACGTCCCCTAAAACTAGCATTGTAGAACTGATTAAGTTGTCAGCCAGCAACATCCCACAGAGCGGAGTTTGAGAAACACTGGAGATTCTTCAGATGCGTTTTATTAATGCACACCCAGGATGTTAATCTGCAGTGAAGACGCGTGCAGCGATGTCATCCAGTAGCCAGTCTACTCCGGTCAGTAGGTTCTCTCCGGTCACAGCACTGCAGCCGATGATACACCAGTGGTGGGTCTTAATGTCATCCAGGCCCAGGGCCTACACACACACACAGTAAGTGATGAAGTATTAGGCATGAAATCAAAGTTATCAAACAAAGTATTTCCAACCCACTGATATAAACAGAAATTGTGAGGGAGTCTGTGTGTATATAGGGGGGGTACTGTGTTCTCACCTCTCGTATGGTTTCTTTACTGAGGGATCCAGGAAGGTCCTGTTTGTTGGCGAACACCAGGAGAGTAGCTCCTGATAACCTCTAGAGAGAAAACGAGAGGGTAGATAAAGGGAGCGAGACATCAACAGTTAGTAATTCATAAATGTTTGCGTGTGTGTGTGTGGTATGCACTCCTCCATGCGTGTGAGTGTGAGAGTTTTTGTGTGTTTAATCCTGTGTGTGTGTGTACCTCCTCCAGCAGCAAAGAGCTGAGTTCCTGCCTGCAGTCCTCCAGTCTCAGTCTGTCTGCGCTGTCCACCACCCACACCAGACCATCGGTGCTCTCAAAGTAGTTCCTCCAGTAAGAACGAAGGGATTTCTGACCGCCCACGTCCCAGATGTTTAACTTGAACCTGAGGAGGATGATGACGGTAAGAGAAGAGGATGAAAAGAGAGGAGTTAATGAAAGGTGTGTATTCTCCATCTGCCTAAGAGAAGGGGTGCAAAATGACTGCTGATGATGCTAGTGTGTTTTGACTCACCCTTTATGTTCCAAGGTTTTGATATTGAACCCCAGTGTAGGAGAGATGGTACTCACATCCTCGCCATTGAACTTCTTCAGAATAGTGGTCTTACCAGCGTTGTCTAAACCCCTGTCGTACATGGTTAAGGACTGGAAATGGCCGGGGGGGGACCTCCGTACAGATTAGAGGGTGACACACATAATTTGCAGCACTTGTTATAAGGCAGGGATAGCCATATAGCGGAGTAATCGTTTAGCCAGTGGGTTAACAAACGTAGCTTATAAACATGGCAAGATATGTAGCCTAGCTATGGATGTGACGGATAGTCGCAGTAGCTAGCTAGGCCTACATGCTGACAGGCGAAGCTACATGACCACAGCCAATTGGCCACTTTAGAAAATACAAATGTATCAGGCCCAAAGGCGAGAAACTAGTCCGATCACATAGGTAGATAAACCACGTTCATCCGCGTATCTACTACATATAGTTATGTAGCTAAGGATAGTTAAACATCATAGCTAACTAACTCATCACAACTGTTATTTAATTGCAGCAACAACAAAACAAAAAAAAGGATACAACATAAGAAGTCGCATCTCTCTCTCCTTGTGCTTCATTTTCTTCAGTATCGTCAGCAAACCCATCGTGACGAACGTTTGATAAACTATGTAATATAAAGTGAAGTAACACAAGATAAATAGTAGTAATAATGTTTTAACTTTTGGTTCATAATATCAACACATAACTGTCTGTCGTGACCGTTGCTAGTTAAAACAACAAGCACGCAGCTCCAAGACAAGCAGGAAGTTGCTACTAAAGTAGTCCCGCCCGCTCTAATCGTGGATTGGTGAATATTTTTCGACAAGCTCCAGATCAATATATGATTGGTTTACTTCAGCGTCACTCACAAAGCCTAAAGCCTATTTGATTCGTCAACCGCCACCAATGCAAAGGCGCGGCTGTGTTAATTCAGAGGGAGCAACAAACGTTTGGAAACGTATATTTTGGTTTCCACTAGTTACCACAGCGAAAAGGTCAAAATTGGCTATATTGTAAAGATTCATGAAAACAAAAATGTGCTTTTTGGTATTGGTTAGGGTTGGGTATAAGGTTAGCAGTGGGGTTAGGTTTAAAATCTCATTTTAAGAAGAGGAATTGTAGAAATAGGCGGGCTATATGACTTTGTGGATGGGGTAACTAGTTACGACCTTATATTTTGTGACAAAATAGCGCAACCTGCGGTTCATATAAGGGACGACAATGTTAGGAGATATTACTTCATTCGAGATTATTGGTTAAATCCACACTTTACATTTTATGGAGACAATAGCACCAGGCCGTAGTGTCATCGGGCTTAGAGTTCTCTTCTTCTAATAGGCATACACTACATGACCAAAATAATGTGGACACCTGCTGTCGAACATCTCATTCCAAAATCACGGGCATTAATATTGAGTTGTGTGGTCTACCACTTTGTTGCTTCTAGACGTTTCCACTTCACAATAACAACACATACAGTTGACCGGGCAGCTATAGCAGCGAAGAAAGATGAACTGACTTGCTGGAAAGGTGGCATCCTATCCAGGCTGTATCACAACCGGCCATGATTGGGCGGCGCACAATTTGGACGGTGTAGGCCGTCATTGTAAATAAGAATTTGTTCTTAACTGACTTGCCTAGGTAAATAAAGGTAAAACATTTTTTTAAATATATATTTTTTAAGTGATGGTGCCACGTTGAAAGTCACTGAGCTCTTCAGTAAAGCCATTCTACTGCCAATGTTTGTCTATGGAGATTACATGGCTGTGTGCTCGATTTTTATACACCTTGTCAGGAAAGGGTGTGGCTGAAATATTCGAATCCACTCATTTGAAGGGGTGTCCACATACTTTCGTATATCCAGTTATGATCAAATAATTTGGTCAGTTATATGACGTTTTTTATTCGATTCGTGATTAGACTATGAAGATGATGTTGATCTTTGTAATAATGTGTAACAACATATTGATATTCAACAACATGATATTCAAGCACAATTTTTTTCCCCCCATAAAACATTGATTTGGAATAATAGAGTTATAAAAATGAATAGGAAATCCATTTTTCAAAGGCCTTTGGTTTGACAAGGGTATTCATTTTGTATGTGATTTGTTAGATAACACTGGGGAGTTTTTGCCGTTTGATGAGTTCATTGGTAAATTTTGGGTTCATATTACTCAGAGAGAATATACAAAGGTTTGCAAAGTAATTCCACTTCCTTTACTTGGACTTATTAAGAACACTTATTATGATGTTGTTCCTTCTTTTCCAAGTTGACAAATGAATGACTTGATTGGCAGTTAATGAAGTAATTTTGGGTGATTATAATTCAATATATTGCTATGGAAGGGACCAACCCATGCTGTGGTCAAAAGGGACTACCTTTTACCTTTAATTGTCCAATTATCCCAAAAGTTAAAGAAACTAATTTAAAAATATTTGCTTCCATCTACCCTTTTAATGATTTATTGGACAAAAGACTCGATTTTGACAAAATGCCTTGTTTTTTGTTCCTCTGATTCAGAATCTATAGAGCATTTATTTGTTTCTGGCCGCCATTCTAGTAAACTATGGATTGAAATTCATGAATGGTTGTGTATAAAATATCCAGAATTACCTATGTTTACCTTGGATGATGTTAAATGGCATTATGTTTATCGTTGTAATTCCGATCATAACTATTTTATTTACATTATTATTCTCTTTTGGCCAAATATTATATTCAGAAATGTAAATGGGGTGGAAAAAATGTCTTACTTTGCAGTTTTTTCCCCCATTGAACTGTTACAATTTAATAAATCCCTCAAACTTGTGAAACTTAAAAAGTTGGAAAAATTATTAGATGTCACGTCTCTGAATGTCTGTTAATGTCTCATTGCCTTGTCACATATAAATCATGTCCTGAATTATTCTTTTTGTTTGGGGCGGGGCGTTCAACTGGTGTTCTATTATTTTCTTGTTTCATTGTATTCACAGGAATGTCCCTGTGTTTATGTGTAATATTGTTACGATTATTGCAATAAAAACAACAACATTATAATAATAAAACAAAAATAACAAGAAATAAATCTCCACGTTTCTGATTCACATTCTCATACAGAACCTACACTTCCCACAAATTATAAAATTCCCAGCACTTAGTGTCGAAAAAAAAACACGGTCAAATATGGTCATGTCCGCCGCGCGCCTGTTGATCAACTTCCTGCTGTTACTTTGCAACCATGCCATTTAGAATAAACTGAAACTGAAAGCACAAGCCCTTAGCCCCCCCCTTCCCCTCCTTAAGGTGCTGCCCTACTTTACAAACAGGTGGGCGTTTTTTACAAACGTTATAAGACTGAAAACACGCATCCAGTTTCTGCAATACAAGCGTAAAGAGACATCTGCAGGTAAACTGACAGCCAATATCCTGCTCATTTATCAAAGGAGGCGCTGTAGGGGTTTACAACAAGTTGAGAAGATCATAGGAATACCGTATCCCGTATCCAGTCTTGAGAAGGAAATGCATACATCTTTGCCTATGGCGGTTTAGAGACGTTCCCTTTTAGTTGCTGCTGCGGTTGACGGTGCACCATATGGGACCTTTATTAACAGATATGCCGCAGGTGGCATCCTTCGTCGACTCGCGATCAGAAGGCAGTGGCACGTCTTTCTCCGGTGAGGACTGCCCAAGCCCATCTGAATCGGTAAGTTACACTGTTTATTAAGAGATTCATAGCAAGTCACTGCATAATTAATCACTTATAGTCAAATAAGTATTCAGATAATGAAATGATGATCAAATTGTTTGTGATGCAGGTCTAATACTTTCTCAGTACTACATCTGTAGTAGACTATAGAACAGCAACCAGTGTTCCTATATGATGTGCAGGGTTTTGTTCCAGCCCAGCAATTAAAATATTTGCAGCACACCTTGTAGCTCTCCATGACCAAAAGTGGTTATCACCTGAGTGTACAGGTGGTCAGATCACTAGTTATAGATCACCTGAGTGTACAGGTGGTCAGATCACTAGTTATAGATCACCAGAGTGTACAGGTAGTCAGATCACTAGTTATAGATCACCTGGGCGTACAGGTGGCCAGATCACTAGTTATAGATCACCTGGGCGTACAGGTGGTCAGATCACTAGTTATAGATCACCTGAGTGTACAGGTGGTCAGATCACTAGTTATAGATCACCTGAGTGTACAGGTGGTCAGATCACTAGTTATAGATCACCTGAGTGTACAGGTGGTCAGATCACTAGTTATAGATCACCAGAGTGTACAGGTGGTCAGATCACTAGTTATAGATCACCTGGGCGTACAGGTGGTCAGATCACTAGTTATAGATCACCTGGGCGTACAGGTGGCCAGATAAGCAGATAAAGATCACTTGTTTTATTTTCATTAAGGTGTATTATAACCTGTATGTGACTGAGTTGATCCCACATTTTATTTCCAGGAGAGAGGAGGACAGAAAGGAGTGAGTGTGGACCGGAGAGGTAAAAGAAGAGTGAAGAACAGAGACGCTGCCAGGAAAAGCAGGAAAAAACAGACGGAGAGAGCAGACATTCTCCACCAGGTCAGTCTCACTCCTTTATATCTTTAACCCAGATTTCTCTCCATCTCTCCTTTACATTTATCCTCTCTTTCTCTCATGTTTTTGTTCTCTCTTACTCTCTTTTCCTCTCTCTTTTTGCTTTCTCTCTCACTTAACTTTTCTTGTATATTTTCAGTTTCTCTCTCTCATCCTCAACCTCTCTCTCTCTCTCTCATTTCTATTTCAATTTAAGGGCTTTATTGGCACGGGAAACATGTTTACATTGCCAAAGCAAGTGAAATAGATAATAAACAAAAGTTAAATAAAAAATGAACAGTAAAATTTACACTTCCAAAAGTTCCAAAAGAATAAAGACATTTCAAGTGTCATATTATGTACATCTCTCTCTTATCTCTCTGTCTCTCTTTATCTCTCTCTCTCTCTCTTTATCTGTCTCTCTCTATCTCTCTCTCTCTTTATCTGTCTCTCTTCATCTCTCTCTCTGTCTCTCTCCCCCTACCTCCCACCTTCCCATTGTTCACTTCCTCCTAAATGTACTCTCATGCATGTGGTTTATAGTGAGGCTGGTTATTCACAGAGAGGGTCAGGAATCCATAACTATGGTGTGTGTGATGCAATCTGCCTGTGCAGTCGGGCAAAGCATTTCTGGGAAACCCTTGCTCTAAAGAGAAACCATTCCTCCCCCTCTCACCCCTCCCTGCCTCTCCTCCCCAACGCACCCCTCCCTGCTTCTCTCCTCCCTCTATCACCCCTCCCTGCCTCTCTCACCCCTCACTCCCCCTCTCCCTCCCTCATAGTACACTACATAGGGAATAGGGTGGCAACTATATTTATGACACTCACACCACCACCATGTAGAGGTGTAGCTAACTACTGGAACTACACACTACTGTTTTACCATGTAGAGGTGTAGCTAACTACTGGAACTACACACTACTGTTTTACCAGGTAGCGATGTAGTTCCAGTAGTTAGCTACACTCTACTGTTTTACCATGTAGCGGTGTAGCTAACTACTGGAACTATACACTACTGTTTTACCAGGTAGCGATGTAGCTAACTACTGGAACTACACTCTACTGTTTTACCATGTAGCGGTGTAGCTAACTACTGGAACTATACACTACTGTTTTACCATGTAGCGGTGTAGCTAACTACTGGAACTACACACTACTGTTTTACCATGTAGAGGTGTAGCTAACTACTGGAACTACACACTACTGTTTTACCATGTAGCGGTGTAGCTAACTACTGGAACTACACACTACTGTTTTACCAGGTAGCGATGTAGCTAACTACTGGAACTACACACTACTGTTTTACCGTGTAGCTAACTACTGGAACTACACACTACCACCATGTAGCTTTACTTCTTCCAGTGTGAAAGTAGCTTGTGTAACAGTATTGCTTCCGTCCCTCATTAACAGCAAGGGGAACTACTTCAAGGTCTCAGAGCGAGTGACGTCCCCGATTGAAACGCTGTTAGGGCGCACCCCGCTAGCTAACTAGCCATTTCACACCAGTTACACTTGGTAGCTTGGTGAACTATATTTTCAGAGTAGCCTCCCCAACACTGACAGTCAGACACACACATTTTTTTATAGGGCCTTTTAGTTCAGAAACTCTGTAGGCTATCCCAGAATCAGAACTAATTTTCACTTTCTCTCTCTTCAAACCACAATTACTCTGTCTAAGAACAGGATGTTCCACCAGTGGAATAGAGAGAGCTCCAATTACTCTGTCTAAGAACAGGATGTTCCACCAGTGGAATAGAGGGAGCTCCAATTACTCTGTACTGGGACAGTGACCATTTTATTTTTTTATTGTTGTTTTGGCTCTGTACTCCAGCACTTTGGATTTTAAATGATACAATGACTACGAGGTTAAAGTACAGACTGTCAGCTTTAATTTGAGGGTATTTTCATATCAGGTGAACCGTTTTAGAAGTTACAGCACTTTTCGTGCATAGTCCCCCCCATTTTAGAGACCGAAAGTGTTGGGACAAATTCACTTGTGTATTAAAGTAGTCAAAAGTTCAGTATTTGGTCCCATATTCATAGCACGCATTGACTACATATAGCTTGTGACTCTAAAAATTTGTTGGATGCATTTGCTGTTTGTTTTGGTTGTGTTTCGGATTATTTTGTGCCCAAAAGAAACTAATGGTAAATAATGTATTGTGTCATTTTGGAGTCACTTTTATTGTAAATAAGAATATGTTTCTAAACACTTCTACATTAACGTGGATGCTACCATGGCTACGGATAATCCTAATGAATCGTGAATAATGATGAGTGAGAAAGTTACAGACGCACAAATATCATACCTCCAAGACATGCTAACCTCTCACCATTACAATAACAGGGGAGGTTAGCATTTTATATCATACCCCCAAGACATGCTAACCTCTCACCATTACAATAACAGGGGAGGTTAGCATTATATATCATAACCCCAAGACATGCTAACCTCTCACCATTACAATAACAGGGGAGGTTAGCATTATATATCATACCCCCAAGACATGCTAACCTCTCACCATTACAATAACAGGGGAGGTTAGCATTTTATATCATACCTCCAAGACATACTAACCTCTCACCATTACAATAACAGGGGAGGTTAGCATTTTATATCATACCTCCAAGACATGCTAACCTCTCATCATTACAATAACAGGGGAGGTTAGCATTTTATATCATACCCCCAAGACATGCTAACCTCTCACCATTACAATAACAGGGGAGGTTAGCATTATATATCATACCCACAAGACATGCTAACCTCTCACCATTACAATAACAGGGGAGGTTAGCATTTTATATCCTACCTCCAAGACATACTAACCTCTCACCATTACAATAACAGGGGAGGTTAGCATTTTATATCATACCCCCAAGACATGCTAACCTCTCACCATTACAATAACAGGGGAGGTTAGCATTTTATATCATACCCCCAAGACATGCTAACCTCTCACCATTACAATAACAGGGGAGGTAAGCATTTTATATCATACCCCCAAGACATGCTAACCTCTCACCATTACAATAACAGGGGAGGTTAGCATTTTATATCATACCCCCAAGACATGCTAACCTCTCACCATTACAATAACAGGGGAGGTTAGCATTTTATATCATACCCCCAAGACATG
>QNTS01006460.1:22695-37890 GCA_003317085.1 Hucho hucho | reverse complement strand
GAGAGAGAGAGAGACTGCGTTTCCACATAGAGTGTTGGAGTGTGTATGTTTGTTTTAGCCGTGTCAATAGCTCGCCGGCCAGTGCAAACAAAGATGCCGGTGATGGGTTTTAAACACTCTATTGAATTAATTAGCACGGATTGCTAATCAGTGGGTAGTGGGTATTTGGCGCTCTAATGGCTAGTGCTATCATTCTCAGTCCAAGCCAACTATGCAACAAGATCTCATAATTTCCTTTCGAAATTTGACGTATAATGGATGAACGTCTATTTTTATGCATTAATTCTGCAGGGTTACAGGGTTAAAACAGACTCAAAGGTTAACAGTTAAGGCATTCATTCTGAGTGGTTAAGGTTATGGTTTGGGGAACGCTAAAACGAAATAATTAAAAACAATGCGCTATTACCATCAGGTATCATCAGTATTCTCAGTATTCTCAGTATTCTCAGTATTCTCGCGGCTTGCTTACAGCAGTGTGAACTGCCGTAGTGCATTGGTCTGAGCAGTGCTCTTCGGCTCCGTGCATCACAAGTTTGTGGCTAGTGCTGGGCAATCATTTTTAATTCAATGTTTTCAGGAACTTTTCAAATGTCCGAAATCAGTCTATTTCAATTGTACAGACTGAACTATGAGCTGGCTACCAAGAATGGGCCACGGCTTGGTTAGGGGTGGTGGTACGAGATGGGAGTCTGACATCATTGAGGAGTTTGAATGGATACTGACCAGACCCCTACACAGTCCAGTCCAAACCTGCTGATTTGATGACTAAACACACACACACTCCTTTTGTCCCTCCACCCCTCTATCCCTCCACCCCCTTTTTCTCCCAGACTGGGACAGCAGGTCAGATTAAAAGCAGTAAATGAGTTTATTATTGTGTGTGTGTGTGTGTGTGTGTGTGCGTGTGTCACCTCCACACCCAATCTCTCACCTATCTCTGGAATGAGAACTGCTGAGCAGGACATAACAAGGGGAGGGATACTAGCCTTCCCCACAGGGAGACACAGCCAGGGGAGAAGAGAAGGCGTCCCTTTAAGACTGTACTGTAGGAAATATATTACCCAGCTCACAAACAATGATCATTGGTTTGTGAAAGTGACTTATGCTTGATGCAACATTGCTCTGACAATTAAAGGGGTTGTGGTTTAATTTTCTGCGGGAGGGAAATATTTGTTTTGGGCTTGGCTTTCTCAATCCCGTTTGGCAACAATCAGCGAACCGCTTATGACTGTAGTTGTGATATTTTTAAGCAAACAAAATACCACAAGGACCATGTAATAGTTACCCAGAGAACGCAAACAATATCTCATTTCATGTCACCGACACCACTACTCACAACGGGCCATCTGAAGTTGTATCCATGCTCTATAACTGATCGGTACTGTTGTTACCACTTTGATTGGTTTCATAATAAAAGTATATTATTAGTAGGCTAGTCTAGAAAATACCTGAGCTGTTTGTTGTCTGCCTATTAAAACACTCCCCTGTGTGTGTGTGTGTGTGTGTGTGTGTGTGTGTGTGTTCGTATGTATCCACTCTTATCTCCCAGACTCATCTCTAGAGTGTATCCCCGTCCCTGTGCATTATTTTAGTACTCCTCCATAAATGGCCTCCTCAGTGCCTCCATTCCCATGTCGACACCTCGGGCCAGCCGCGAATCCCATCCGTTTTATGAAGTGATCCACATTTTTATAGCAGGATTCACGGCCGCAAACCTCTTCCAGGCAGAAAATCAAGAAGCTGCATTCCCAGCGCTCCGGTACGCTCCGGTCCCCCCGTGTGTCAGAATTTGTTGTATTTCCCAAATGAGAAACACTGAGTGTAAAGAGAGAGGGCTATTTACAGAAAACCCAGGAATAATCGCCACATATACACCCTATAAGGGCATAGACACTAGGGGTTCGTTATCATATAAACCGTTTTAGACATATTGTTGAGATGGCTGCTTTACTGTTGATTATTTTCAGTCATTTTGAAGTCAGTACTGTATGTGTTTCTATATCAAATAATCTATTATCGTATATTGGTCCCTGAGGTAATTTTCTTTCTTCTGTGGTTCAGCGGCTCAAAACCAGTGTATATAGAGGGGATATTTTCTCTTTATGACTCTGAACGATAAAACATCAACACCCACACTGCAAACAGCATGCACCCCCCCCCCCAAAAAAAAAACAGAGCGCATGGTCTTAGCGGCCATTTAGTTTTTTCTGGCTATCTGCCTTGTAGGTGTAGTGGGTTATTGCTAATAGAGGCATCGTTCTCCCTTCTCCCTTATCAGGCAGAGAGCAGTGCCTCTCCTGTTCTCCTCAGCCTAGCAGGGGTCCCTCTCCTAACGCCCCCAAATCCCCTTCATGCCCCCTTCGCCCCTGCCACCTCCATGGAACCTCAAATCCCATCCCCATGGGGTGCCAACGGTTCCTCTGAGCCTACCCTGCCTACCTTACCTCCCCACACACCCCCTCCACCACTCTTCAACCCCCTTCCCCCTTCCCCACTGTCCTCATATTCGCCTTCCTTAAAAAGAGCCCCAAAAAGCACACTGATGTAAATAAATCCCTGTCTCATCTCTCTTCTCCGTCTCTCTTTAGCCCTTTAGATATAATGGATGGTAAATGTTGCCCAAATCCATTGCCTTTCTTACCACCGAAGAAACTACCGTCAGCAAGATAACCATCACATTAGACAACGTCGGGATATCCTCACAAATCATAATCAATGGACTCTAAAATGCTGCCGTTATGGCGCAATCATCACAGATAGAACGCAGCTGCTGAAATGTTTTGCTGAGATGGTTTTTTTGATGAATGATCAGATGGACAGTACGTTGCACAGTATGTTGAAATATAAAGTTTTTTTTCAAAGCTTGTCCTTTTGGCCCAAAATGGCCGTTCTATGAGGAAGCCGAGGCCCTGGAATGTAGTTAGTGAGGAGGAGACTGGGGAGGATAGACCTCCCTCCGATGAGGACACACTATAGGGAACATATTCATACTGTATACTCCCCCCCATGGCTCCCCAGTGTCCTCTTTCCTAAGTAGCATTCCAGGGCCTCGTCTGCCTCATAGGACACCATTTTGGGCCAAAAGTAACTTACTATTTCAACATACCACCATAAATCTGATCCTTAATCAAAAACAATTGTGTGGGGGGCTGTATCTGTTCCCTGTGGTGTGTCCTCATCAGGGGGAGGGAGGTTCCATCCTGCCCAGTAACTCTCACATGACCACTATACACACTAACGATGTCTGTGAAGGATACTGTGAAGGAGCACAGTTCTGTCTGCACAATGTACCTGTTTCCCACATTATTGACACTAAATACTGTACTGTGCTCATTATTCCAGGTTTTTATGGTAAAGGGGAATATGTATTTAATAACCTACTTCCATAAGATAGTAAGTAATTGGTGTGTACATGTAGACAAACACTACTTTGGCCTGGTGGTTTGTTGAAAAAGAAACCAACTAGTGTTTGTTCTCTTCTTTTTCATTGGAGGGTGAAGAGCTGATCGCCAGACACACAGCAAAGCAGCAATACTGGGCTTTCCTGAGAGACCAATGGATTTTTCTCTTTAAAAATATATATAAATCCCATTGGTTCATTTGATTTTGAAGAGGATCGGATTGGTCAGATGACTTCCATTTACGCGGCATACCGACTCCCTGGTAAGAATGTTTCTATTTGATTCATGAAATCCTGTTAAAGGAATTCCTTGACACTTTACATCAAATGCAATACAATGTTTGAATAATTATTAAGTAGATCATTCTAATTCATGCTATAAAAAATATAAATGAGAACAAATGTATACATGCACTTCAAAACCCCGGTAGTATCCGGTGTCGTTGGGGAATCCATTTTTCTGCCTACACTCACATGGCAGCTCGTAATCCCTGAGACTCCCGCGATGGCTTCGCCCTCTGCCTACATCACTGCCTATGGCCCTCCGAGACCCAATGAAATGCTTATGTCAAACTCAGCTAGCCAATCAGCGTGTGTGCAGCAGGTGAATCAAAGCCAACGCCTTTTCACGATATTACTATGCACACCGACGCTTTGGTGTGGATGCGTAGTGCACATCACACCATTGAGGGGGGGGGGGGAACAGAGTTTTTCGGGGTACTAGAAGTGTTTGAAATAACATTGTCCCACCTATCACTTTGAAAATATACCCCCTCCGTTCTTTCTTTCATAAATGTTTTGACAATGAATAGAGCAGCATCTCACCGAAGTAGGGCAACGGATACAACGGCAGGGTCTGCACTCACGGAATATGAATTTTAGAATGCTAGATATTTTGTGCTGAAGTGATTTGAATAGGCTCTTCGTTAAATCACCAATAGTGCAAAAGTTTATCACTATTTATGTACTGTAATTATATACTGTATTTTATACTGTAATTTGTTCTGACTGGCCACAGAAGCACGTCTTCCTCAATTTGTGACCCGGACCGATGTTTTTTTAACAGTCTTCACTTCACAGGGCTCTTTTGGAAACGACACATATTGTTGGGTTAAGACTTTCTTTCTCTGCCAAGAAAGTACAATAAACTAGAGAGAAGAGAGCTGGGTCGGGTGGTGGCAGTTGAGGGGAAAGAGAGGGGGCATGGTTCAAATTATGTTTTCACTCGATTGAATGGCAAGAGTTGGAGTATATATTATTGGGCTTTCATGCAGATAATACCGGTTGATGAAAGCGCTGTTTTGATGTGCAAAGGAGAGAAGAATGCAGACGGGCCACAGCCAGGGCGATAGGGAGGCTGTATTCTCTGATAACTTCATCGCAGCGTGGGGTCAGAACGCTAGTAGAGAGAGAGAACATGGGGAGAAGGGGATTAAGGCAAGCGCTGCAGTTTGGAACCTCAGCCGGAGACCACCTGCTGAGTCACAGGGCCCTGGACTATAGCTGATGTTTCTGATGCTAATGCTATTGTCTGTCTGCCTGCCTCTCTCTATCCTCTCTCTGCCTCTCTCTCTCTCCCTGTCTCTCTTTCTCTATTTCTCTCTGTCTCTCTCTCTATTTCTCTCCTTCTTTCTCGCTCTTTCCCTCTCTCTGTCTCTCTCTTCTCTCTCAATCTCTCCAGCTCTCCCTCTATTTTCTGTCTCTCTCTCTCTATCTCTCTCTCTCCCCCTCCCCACCCCTCTGTAAGAGAAGAGAGAGTTTCCTCCCCTTTCATGAGGAAGGATTAACCAGTGGCCATTTTTCTTCTTCTACCCCTTTTCAGCAATGCCAAAGAAGAATCAATTTTCCTATTGGTTGCCATAGAGAGTGACATGTACAAAGAGCATGCCTATGCGATTGTAGATGTGTCCGGTCCCAGTTCTTCCTCCCTTTCTTCACGAAAGAGGAACTTTCAGTGTAAAATAAAAACTTTAAAAAGAGAAGAAAAAAAAATCTATTAAAAGATAATTATCTACAGGAGAGGTCAAATCTTGAAAAAGCCACATTTCTTTCTCTTGTGAATTGGAACCAATGGTTTGTCAAGGGAGGAAGAGGGTTAAGGGTGAGTCTATCTGACTAAAGCCTTATCTCCATCTAGGGGACAGAGGGGATCTGAAAAGCACTTTTTTCTTACTGTCACCGTAGGTGGGAGCTTTGGGAGCTGGAGACGACTATCAAATGGAGTCATTTACATTTACAATGTCGTCACATTTACAGCCATATTCACCATTTACATTTACAATGTCGTTCGCTAATTAGATATTTCCTTACTTCATAAGCCTCAGTTTTTAGCCTCATTTTGAGTTAGTCACTCATAATATTAATATAATATACAGTAAATATATACTATTATGTCACAGCATACAAGGCTATTATTGACCTAAATAGGTGCATACTCCTTAAACGAGGCTGTGGATATTGGGCATGTTAAACAGCTGGAGGTTGGGTCTCGTCACCTGTCAAAACGTTATTGTATCACCTAAGCTTTATTAAAAGATCACATTGGGGAGCAGCCAAACAGTGAGCGGACATTCCCTTGTGTAGCCTATAGGCCTTGTGATGTACACCGCTATAGATGCATCGGTATTGCATGTTTCATGGGAGCCAGGAGGTTAGAGCTAGGTCCTTTGATGGGCCTTTGAAAGGGAGTCAGGTTCAGTCATTTCCTCTAGCACGTCCTGCTCCATACATACCAGTGGTGATAAATGACTACAGGACTGTGAGCTAGAGGAGGCCGTAGAAGGACACCTGCCACCGTACACCACGCAGGTGTCCAACCACGTCTGGTTCCACTTTACCCAGCATGCCGGAGGAGACGCCAAGACCTTTTACGCTATACGCTCGCACGACATCGGTAATGTGTAGCGGGGGCGCCTCCCTATCCCTGGAGAGAAGGAGATTTGGGGAGATTTTGGGAGAGTTCAGCAGGTCAAGAGCGATATCGCTAAGATGTTTAGTGCAGTAAGTCGTGGTTCAATATCCTGGTTTGGGTTGTGTATTTATTGTTGTGTCTGACAAGAGTTCTGTTTTCTCTTTATGCATTAAACTCTTTGTCTTGCCTTTTTACCGTAGAATGTAGGAAAACTATGGCTCCTCGACTGATTCGTCTAAACCCTCCAAACACATGAACATGTCAGTTTGGTTTGCTTTTATTTTAGGCCTTTTTGTGATATTCTCTGTAGCGTTTCACATGTTTCGCTGAGCATTGTATGCAGTCAGCGGAGGACATTCTCCAACGACGAGAAGGACTTAATTGGCCTGTCAGTCTTTTGATTAGCGCGGACAATATTTTTCAAACATCCTCATATTAATGTGTCCCTCCTCTCCACTAGAGACTGGTCAGAGAGGCTTGCTGATCCCCCCTGCCAACTCTAAATCGCATATTCCAGGAAAGAGCTCCACATGGACAATTATACAATTACATCACTTCAGGTTTAGACAGATGTCTCATAATATGTCTGAGATGTAATCATTCTCCACCTAATGCGTTTAGAGAAGAAAAATGATCTCAAATGCGCACAATGTAGATGTTTTTGTGGTAATGTGGAATGACTCTCAAGCGCACA
This sequence comes from Hucho hucho, assembly GCA_003317085.1. Taxonomy (NCBI): domain Eukaryota; kingdom Metazoa; phylum Chordata; class Actinopteri; order Salmoniformes; family Salmonidae; genus Hucho; species Hucho hucho. The sequence continues at coordinate 30,885 of QNTS01006460.1, read as the reverse complement.
ACGATTACAACTACTACTACCACTAATATTATTAATACATACATAGTAAGAATTAAACAATAATACTTGTACGCATTTGTACAATTCTGTGGTTGCTACGGTATATCCCTGTCTGTCTTTTCAGATAAATGCATGTACTTGAAGGGATTACAACAGTATTTTGCTTTTTTTTCTGTCCCTCGTCTATCTGACTGCAGACAGGATTAGTTGTAAAATAAAAATGCTAAGACATATTTTTCACTGCTCTTAGCACCGATGAACTCTTTGTTAATCCGTCCCCAAGCAACAATGTCTTGTCCAATAACTGGGAGCATTATTGCAGGGAGGAGATGCCTTCCGAGAACATACCTGACCATTTAACCTGTAGTTAAACTAAAGTGAACTGTGTCCTCTGAAGTGCCACTCCTTTCCTACAAATCCCAGGCTCAGAACGGAGACGGAGACTAGGAAGGGATCCACAATCTATTGTTCTAAGATGGCCGACTGTTTAGAAAAACATCTTTCCCTTTAATTGCTTCGAACATAAAAAACTGAAAATCCCCCCGCTGCTCAGGGCTCCCAGCCTCCCAGAAGTAGGATTTTGGTCATGATTGATTGTTTACCTCTTTAAATGCGTTGTTGGATGCTAAGGCCAGACTATTATAGTAAAGCTGGGAGGATAGAGGACAGGACAGGGTTGGGGCTGTTCCTTGGCGCCAGTGGTAAAGCCCGTTGACATTGTCATCGACTTAGACCCGGGCCGCCTGGCCACACAAACCCCCCCCCCGAGACACCATTGTTATGGGGGGACATAGTGGGCAGCCATACTGTAGACTATTCTCTATTATTGTGGCAGGTAATGTGATACAACTGCATGATGGTTTTAATAATGAGATTTAGGTCTTCCTAGCATAAAGGCTTTCTATGGTACATATCCCTTCCCTGTAGTTTATTGTACTTGTGTAGCTCATCAGGAAGTTGAAATGGCCAAGGCTATCTGATTATTGGGTTGTTTACTTATTACTGCACCATACTGATTTGGATATTTACACATACCATATGTTTTAAGTTACTCAATTATAATATTTGGTCATTATAATTCAGCTGTTTGAAAGTCCAACACTGATGATCGCACATACCGTTTCAAGCCACAACAAATATTACAGTAGTATATATTTTCTGTTGATAACCATGCATTTGAAAGATGAGCAATTTCAATGTCCAGTTGTCCATTCTTTAGAAACTCCACAGACGTATCATGACTGGATCATTTCATCATCGTAGACTCATTTTCCCAAGCAGCCAGTGACCAGCCTAATATTTTGTCTGAATCCATCTGAACACTATGAATAGAGATACATACTCATGAATATGTATTTATGTTTTTGAATCACTTTCAGGCTTACAAACTCCAGATTGACAGCTGAAAGGTCACGATTCATAATAATATATGCCATTTCGTGTATGATTTCATTCAAAGTGACCTACAACAGTGAGTGCGTATAATTTTGTGCTGGTGGCCCCAGCGGGAATCAAACCCACGGTCCTGGTGTTGCTAGCGCGCCAGGCTCTTACCAACTGAACCACACAGGACCATTCATAGGCTTGGCTGAATGAAAACTGCATAATTTAATTATCTTTCTTGATTTCCTTTATGCTTCTTTTAATCCCAGTTAGTGGTCCCAAAAGCAGCCTAATATTGTGATTGGGACTGACAGAGTTCTGGAAATGGATGAGATCTGTTTGAAAGGTGACCTTTTAGAGCGGGACTCCCAGGACCCGCGGTCACAATACAGCTGCCTCGGCTCTTTAGTTCCCGTTTCCATGTCACGCCAAAATATTTTCTCCTCATCAAGAAAACAGAAAAACTAGGGCCCCCCGTTCCCCAAAGCAGTCTGAGGGAAATATCAACCATTATCACACCTGAGGCCCCTCTATTCTGATAACATCTGATAGCTAGTGCTACATGCTAATCACACGCTCCCTTTCTAATAGGTGATGCTAATGGTACCTAAGACCCAGAAGCCTTACAGTGTGTTTTGGTTCCACATGTTAAGGCCAATCAGACCAAGAGGTTACTTCATTACTCAAGGCGCCACGGACGATTACCCTATAGATGCTAATGTTGCATACACATGTCATTATACATGCTAAAGTCGTTTATTTCCTCAAGGTGTTGAAATATATGAACTCTATATGGAATGTAATACTGAGCTGGCCGTGACTAGCAAGTCTCAGTGATGTTATTGAGACACTCAGAGGTGAGCGGGGAGCGTGTGTGTGTGTGTGTGTGTGTGTGTGTGTGTGTGTGTGAGCGGGGGAGCCAAGGTAGAGTAATTCAGTTATGCTGCCAGTGTTGTTTTAATGTAGACATTACTATGGGAGAAGGCAGGCTAACTCAAGCTATAAACCCCAGATCCAGCCGAGACATATCGCAGGGGAGAGCAAACTGCAAATGGTCCCTTTTCAGAGTTTCTCGTCGCTTGTTCCGTTCCGTAAAAAACGCTTTGTAAGCAGGCTTAGTTTCAGAGTCCCTCCATCCATACATCTGATACGTGTTGGAAAAACAAAACAGTGCCGTCGCCCCCGTACCAAACTGTCTGGGATTTTTTTTATATCTCATGAAATATGCATTTAGTACTCCGAGTTTGATGATGTCAGGGAGAGGAAGGCGTGGTGAACTTGCAGCGTTTCACAAAGAAAGGCATGTGATTTTAAAACAGGAAAAGCACTGCACCTGCACTTTCACTCTCTCCTGTCCTTCCAAAGCATTTTCTGAAATGTATTTATCGCGTATCAAATAAAAGGCACCAGCAGTGCCGCAACAAGCGTCTACACTTTTCAGAAATGTATAAGCCGGGATAGATTTAGCCGTAACAAGCTCTGGCGATGAACTAGTCAGGTCCCAATGGACGCCTCTAAATACTGTAAATGTACTGCAGTCAATTGGGTGCTTATATAGCACCCTATTCCCTATATTGTGCTCTACTTTTGACTAGAGCCCTATGGACCCTGGTGAAAATGTCTGACATCAGGGTCCACATTTCAAAATGGTTTGATATACGTTTCGTATATAGGGAATATTGCTCCATTTAGGACACGGTCTGTGTTTACTTCAGCCTCATCAAAACCTTGAGATGAAAACCTTTTAAAGGGGTAATACAATTGTGTCTTGGCTTCTTCTTCTAAAGCAGTGGTCACCAACCTTTTCTGAGTCAAGATCACATTCGCAGTCAAAAAGTAAGCGGAGATCTACTGCTCAGATGTTTCTTTTTACGTTAACCTCACACAAACAGTTTTGGAGGAATGAGGTTTAGGCCTGATACATTATCCCAGACCATATTATATTTCAAAACTCGAGCTTTGATAACAAAATAGATCAGTTGATTTAGCACTTGTGAGGCACTGTGGAGCATGAATTGAAATAATTTGCTTTTTTATTTTACTGGACTGATGGTACCTGCATCTGATGGTCAACGAGGTCAAATCACAACGTCAGTGATCTTCAGGTCGAAAAGTCGGAGCTCTAAAAAGATGCCCGAGTTTCCGACTTGGAATTCCGAGTTGGATGGGCGTTCAAAACGTTTTTTCCCAACTGCCTCTCACGGTCCCTGCTCTCTCCTTCCTTTCCTCCGGTGAGACTGGCCAGAGAGACGGGACACCGTCTTCCACCTGATGGCTAAACTCGAGTCGCACCGCATCTGCCTCATGCACAAATTCATGTTGTTCCTATGACCAGAGAAAGTAAAATATTCCTTAATATTGAAATCGACACGACGAGCTGCTAATAATAATAAAATGCAGGACTATCGATACTTGGCTACTCAGTCATTGCAGCTGCAGCCCGAGCGGAAGTACGGAGAAGCACGTTTTGTAATAGTGTTGAATAAAAGCAGTGCCAGTACTGAATATAAACTTAAACATGAACTCACTCATAAAAACAGCAGCTCTTTGCTGTATTCGTTGACAGTCTCTCTGTGGTCATGATTTTAAAAGTTATTAAATCTTACGTAGGCTAGTAGCCTATTAAACTTGGCTGTGGCCAGTGTCATGGAAGCTCTGTAGCCGCGGTGATTTGAGCTATCCGATTGGGCGGCACAGTAGGTGCACTCGATTTAGTCACAGATTTGCCGGTACGCCGGGTAGTCGGAGTTTGTCTCATGGGAACACTTTGCTTACACGGTGCACCTACCGGCAACAGCTCTGTTAAGGCTGTGGTTATGTAGTGGAGAAGGAGTCAGGTGCAGGAAGTTGAGATGCGTTTGAAGGTAAAATTTAATAAAGCCACCAGAAAGTACAAAATATATCTGTTGCTGAAAAATACCCACAGGAACAAAATAGACGGGCGAAAATAACACAACCCGGAACAACGAGGAATAATCCCAGCTCTCAGTACACAGACTGAGAACATAACCATACAAAATAACAATCACGCACAAGGGGAAGAGGGGAAAGGGAGGAATATAAGCAGGAGCGTGATTGGGAGCAAATGAACAACAGGTGTGTACAATAAAGACAAAACCAACAGACACAGGAAAAAGGGAGCGGTGATGGCTAGAAAACCAGTGACGTCGACGGCCCGAACACCGCCCGAACAAGAAGAGGGATTGACTTGGGCGGAAGTCGTGACAAGCTCAGCACGATTTAAAAAAAGGACCGCGTTCGTTGGCGTTTCTACAGAAATATTTGGTGATCGACTTGGAATGCCTTGAAGATCCACCGGTTGGCGACCACTGCTCTAAAGGGTAACTTGGCTCCTAAAGCGCTAAACTCTCTGCCCTCTCACAGTAATGTGACAAGCGAGGCCAGTTAGCATGTGTGACTCTGTGAAATAGCTCGCCTGTGACAGCACATGTGAATCATGACCAGGAATGTCATGTAACGGGGAGGTCTGCCAGAAAGAAAAAAAACATGATATTGAAAGACCCCCTCTGTCATGAGATAGCATCGCTTTGGTCTCACTGACATGCGCCTGGACTGAGCTAGTGGGTCAAGGGTCTGTGGGAGCAGAGCTGTATGCTTTACAGCGTCTAGAGTCTATGAAAATAACAGGTAAAAACCCTCTGGCTAGCCAGCCATATTCACCAGCCACTAAACACAGTCAGGGCTTTTAGTCAGTAAGTGGATCTGATCTGTGTATGGTTGTGTGTGTTTAGCCTCACTATAAGCACTCTGTGTGTGTGTGTGTGTGTGTGTGTGTGTGTGTGTGTGTGTGTGTGTGTGTGTGTGTGTGTGTGTGTGTGTGTGTGTGTGTGTGTGTGTGTGTGTGTGTGTGTGTGTGTGTGTGTGTGTGTGTGTGTGCGTGTGCGCTCGCGGCCCCACCATAGGGACACGGCTTAAGACTCAACCTGGAGCATTAGCAAGAGAAAACAGGCGTAGTGTTTCCCTCCCCAAACCACAGATGAATGACATCACCTCGAGCCCATACCTGCAATTGATTAAACTGCTGTTAAGCGGTGTTCTGAAGTGACTCCAGCTATCTGTTTTCATGCAGCCAAGAACCATACGATTTGAATTATTACTCGTTTTTGATACGTCGGACTCAGTCCAAAAGTTTTAAATGGAGTTCTGTTCTTCTATCGTCTGCTACTATACTACAACATTCTGGTGTTTGTGTTCTGGATTTTCAAACATAATATGCCCAAAGTGTACAATAACACTCTGCTTTTTTACCACTCACTGTTCTTATTTGACACATTTATTTGAGAAAGCGACCCTCAGTAAGGGGAGAATAAAACAGAAACGTTATACATTTCCTTTTAAAGGAATTAAATGTGGTGTTTCCTTGCTTGGTAGGTAGACATGCAAACACACACACACACACCCAGGCAGTCAGGGCCCCACTAGGTGGTCCTGGAGGAGGCCTGTTGGCTCTTAAGTATCACTGACATGTGTTATTATTACCCAATAACATCATTATTCCTGGAAGAAAGAAGGAGAAATGTTCCCATTCCGTTACAATGTGGTTATAATCGTTTGATTTAATACCTGTTACTGTATTACTGATGACTAAAATGTTCGCTGGCGGCTGGGAGTTGAGAGTTGCGAGACGATTGAAAAAAAGCGCTTGTTTTTGGCTTCTTGAGGGAATTGAGTAGTCCAGGTACCAGACCTGTTTGTGCGATCATTCCACCCCTTGTCGTATGCCAAACAAGAGTGGCAAGGAGTGGAATAAAAGCACAAACTGATCTGGGACCAGGCTATAAATTGAAAACAATTTCTTACCACGCACACAATTTGTTTTTGGCTTGTATCTTTCTTTACAGACCAGTGTTTATTTACAGTCTTTCTGCTCAGGGGTTTATCATGTTTCCCATTATGTGTGAAGATGTTTAGCATCATCACTAACACTTTGGTTTCAGTGGCTCACTGGCCATGCAGTTCTAAACACTGCTTAGTTATATCACTTTGGTTTCAGTGGCTCACTGGCCATGCAGTTCTAAACACTGCTTAGTTATATCACTTTGGTTTCAGTGGCTCACTGGCCATGCAGTTCTAAACACAGCTTAGTTATATCACTTTGGTTTCAGAGGCTCACTGGCCATGCTGTTCTAAACACTGCTTAGTTATATCACTTTGGTTTCAGTGGCTCACTGGGCATGCAGTTCTAAACACTGCTTAGTTATATCACTTTGGTTTCAGTGGCTCACTGGCCATGCAGTTCTAAACACTGCTTAGTTATATCACTTTGGTTTCAAGCTGTAGTCTGGGATTGTATTTCAATTTTTGTATATGTAAATTAAGGTTGTATAGCTGTTTATTCTTGGAGAATACAACTTAGTTCAACAACCATAACCCAGAATTTGCTTGTTTTATGAATTTGAGAGTGGTTACATTGAGCCCGAGTCCATCATCAGTTTTATCTAAATAAGTGTCAGCTTTTCTTTATCACAGACTGCCCCTTTAAGCAGCTGTCCGTCCATGCTGTTCTAAACACTCCTGTCCTTAGTTACTGTCATAATGTAGAGAAGCACATTGGGCACAAAATGTTTCCAGGATGTTTCCAGGAGAGATACAGACTCTATCTCTGTCATCACCACTTTGAAGAGGATGGATGGAAGCCCAGACCATTTAGCACAATCAACAGAGCCTCTCCTGGTGTATCATTTTCCCAAGCACATACTTTACACAAAGGCCTACTGAGAACTCACATTATACTCTAATTACTCTCAATTATACTGCAGTACAGCGTAGACTGATTCAAATAGGATGTTTTCCAAGGATGAGAACTGCGACGCAAAATATTGATCAAACATATAATTGTCATGCCTACTGGTCCCTTCACCCCCTTTTTCTTCCAGACGGGGACAGCAGGTCAGATTATATGCGGTGAATGAGTTCATTATTCTGTGTGTGTGTGTGCGTGTGTGTGTGTGTGTGTGTGTGTGCGCGAAACATTACAATCTCAAAGTCAATCTCAAAGTCTAGTATATCCCCTATACATTATACAGTACATGTAAAGCTTGAATCAACTTGTTTAACCCATACCCCTCCATCAGTCTCTTTCTATGGAGGCTGCCCTGGGTGAAGTCAAGGAGGTGATCCTGGTATCCTGGGTGAAGGAAATCAACACCGGAAGACTTAACTAAGACAGAGTGGTGGAAAAAAGGAATAGCATTTGAATGGGAGCGAAAATAGAAGCTCTGTCTCCCGCTGTCCTACTGAGGTCACAGAGTAGGACAGAGGAGGTGACGTGTCTCATCTCCCATCAATAATGGTCTGAAGACACGAGGGAGGATCACAGTAACCTAGACAGTATACCAGAGAGAAAAGAAGAGAATGGGAGAGGGAGGGAGGAAGAGAGGAAGGGAGATGGCGGAGAGAGGGAGAGGTTCAGTATTAATCATTGGGCTTGTTCCCTCACCTCCCTCTCTCCCTTCCTATAAATGGCACACAGCTAGAGACTCTCTCGCACCAAGCAGCACATATCTGGAGAGATGAGGTCAGGCCTGAAATATATGGTGGCCTATTGTTGAAGTGATGGAGCTAGAGGGAAATAAAGTGAAGGAATTCATCAACGTAGATAACCTCTCTCGAGACATGCCACAGCACACCTAGTATCAATGTTTATAATGTCCTACAGTAAGCCAACAGTACACACCTAGTATCAATGCTTATAATGTCCTACAGTAAACCAACAGTACAGCCCACCTAGTATCAATGCTTATAATGTCGTACAGTAAGCCAACAGTACACACCTAGTATCAATGC
>QNTS01006459.1:0-21274 GCA_003317085.1 Hucho hucho | reverse complement strand
TGTGTGTGTGTGTATATGTGTGTGTGTGTGTGTGTGTGTGTGTGTGTATGTGTGTGTGTGTGTGTGTGTGTGTGTGTGTGTGTGTGTGTGTGTGTGTGTGTGTGTGTGTGTGTGTGTGTGTGTGTGTGTGTGTGTGTGTGTGTGTGTGTATATGTGTGTGGCTCCTCTAATGCAGTGAGGCAGAGTGAAAATAAATCTGGGACTAGAGCAAGAATGACGCTGGCTCCCTTTCAGGACATATGTCCCACATCAGGGGGCCAGTGCCATCTCCTCCTGCCCTCCGTGATCCTCCATGGTCCCTACCAAGACTAGCCAGCCTTCCATGTCTGCCAGAGAGAACCTTCGCCTGGGGGAATCTGTCTGTAAGGCAGTGGGGTATTCGTGGATCAACCAATGGTTAAAGCATAGTCATGCAGGTAAACTATAGTCACTAGTGCTGTTACAGTAAACACTATGTTGCAACTCTGACTCTTGATTAATGAGTCAATTTTGCTGATGTATGTTTGGCAGTGAAGGATAAATACAGACATATGTTAGTCAGTAAGAGAAAACCTTTATGTTTCTGTTGCTGCGACCACACCCCTCCACATGCTGCAAGACGGAAATCTCACACAGCAAACAAACATTCCTAAGTACTGCTTTAAACTGGATATCTGGTGATATCTGGTGATATCTGGTGAGGAAGGGCCTCGGCTGATATAGCTGTGTTCCTTGGTATCCTTGTACCATGTAGCGTCAGCTGTGTTATTTGTGTCGGCTAGTTGAGTCAGTGGTCATATTGAGTTGAGTCAGGGGTTTTGTCTAGGTGTGTCAGTGGTCCTGTCTATGTGTGTCAGCAGTCCTGTCTAGTTGAGTCAATGGTCCTGTCTATGTGTGTCAGCAGTCCTGTCTAGTTGAGTCAGCAGTCCTATCTAGTTGAGTCAGTGGTCCTGTCTAGGCGTGTCAGCAGTCCTGTCTAGTTGAGTCAATGGTCCTGTCTAGGTGTGTCAGCAGTCCTGTCTAGTTGAGTCAGTGGTCCTGTCTAGGTGTCCTTATTTTACATCTCTTGTTGCTATTTATTTTAAATGCACTCACTGTAGCACTTTGAGATAGTTTTTCAATGAAAAGTCATTATAAATTAAATTAGATGTATTATTATTAGTAATGTCAAACGGTACTGATAAATGTTACCAGTGTGGAAGCATAGATGTATCTTTCTCCCACCAGACTACAGGTATGAAGGTTCTGACCTGGGAGTGATCTGGGTCTAAATCCATCTCTCTTTTCTCAGGAACTGGGGCTGTCTAGCTGTTTCAGTCCTCCATGCACACTCTTCAGAAAATATTCTATGGATGACGTAATACTAAAATGAGGAAAAGATACTTATAAAAAATATATAGGGGAAATCGATTTATCAAAAAATTGGGGAATGATTAGGCTACACTGGTAATGATTCCCTCTGTCCAGCAAAATCAACAATTTATTTGAGAAACCACAATCTTTTGGGTATGACCCTTCAGACCTTAGTACACACTTCAGTTGATTGCCAATCACAAGTGAAGTGAGCTTCCTTCAGCCCCTTGTTAGCATAATGATTGTATTCATCTGCAGATTTACATTTGAAGCCAAATGGCAGTTCAAAGCCAAAATGCCAAAGCCAATAATAATGAAGCATTTGCTTTATATTGAATTGCCATTGTTCTCCATGAGAGGCTGGGTATTTGCACATGCCTGAGACAGTCGAGTCGGCCATGATGACTATGCACTACTCTACCAGGCAGCTCAGTATTAGTATTCTAGTCACAGACGAGGGAGGGAGAGAATGAGGGAGAGGAGGAGAGGAAGGAGGAGGGAGAGAAGGAGGGCACAAGCAACGTAAGCTATTGACTGCTCCTGCATTATCTTGAAAGTACAGAGAGTGACTTTCCACAAAAGAAGTAGCAGTCTCTCTTCTGTCCTACAGGCAAGTTGACTATAGTTTTAATTGTTCGAAATGCAGTGGACCAATTGAATAGCAACAACAAATGGCAACAACACTGATAAGAGCATAACAAACACAACACTGATAGATAAAAATGTAATTGAAAGTTTGTGTGAGCTTGGAGTAGCTCTCAGTATGTTCTTTTGGTTAGAGATGATCGAGGCAGATACTTCTACGTCTCTCTGTCTCTCTCTCTCCTCTCTCTCCCTCTCCTTTTCTCTCTCTTTCTCTCTCTTTCTCTCTCTCTCATTTTCTCTGTCTCTCTCAGTCACTCTACGTCCCTGTACAGTTCTCTTACTCTCCCTACAGGCTCCTGCTAGAAACACACTCTGCCAATCTTCTCATGTGTGACGTGTTTATTAACAAGAGGATTCTGTTATCTGGAATCAGCTACACCACTCATACCCTTTCACACCACTGTGTCGACCCAAACTGTATGGTGCTGTCTCAGATATTTTCATTTCATCTTGTCCTTTACAGAATGGTTCTACTTTAGTAACAATGGTGGACATGTAACCAGCTCAGTAAACTACACTACAGCTCAGCTCAGCTTTGTCAGCTCAGCTCAGCTCGGTTCAGTCCAGTAGTTTGAAAAGGGAAATAGACATTGAACATTTTGGCATGAATAGAAATCTCTTGTCCCACTTAGTTTTTTATTTACCTCAGTAAGGTCTTACATATGGTTTAGGCATTGATGATCACTGTCTTGTCTGTATAATTCTGATCTACAGTAACATTTTCTTCTTCCACATGAGCGAGGATGAAGGGAAAGATACGAAGGAGAGGAGGCATATTTAGACTATATTTAGATTATTGAGTTGCACCCCATCATGACCTTAGAGAGTCCATCCTGGTTAGGGTGGGGTTGACAGGAAAGGAGCGATGGCTCGGCAGAGGACTTCTGAAGAGCAGTGACACACACACAAACACAGACACAAACACACACTCTCTCTCCTAGTTTCACTGCCTTCAACGTCAAATCAATTTATCCTCTGGACCTTTCTAAGCCAATGAGAGTAATTTCACGCAATTCACACCATCTTCCCACAAAGCTCACTGCTTACTGGGCTGTGAAAGGAGTTTCCTAAGGGTCTAATGGAGACCCAGGCAACTTCACACACAATACCAAAACCAATACACCATGAAATAAAACAATACATTTCTGGGTACAGTAAATGACCTATAGGAAGCAGACCATACTTCTGGCTGAAACCACCACCCATTTACTGCTATATAGATATTTATTACTATATTCATTATTATGTCATTTGCTCAGCACCTTCAAATCAAATCGAATTGTATTGGTCACATACACGTGATTAGCAGATGTTATTGCGGGTGTAGCGAAATTCTTGTGCTTCTAGCTCTGACAGTGCAGTAATATCTTACAAGTAATATCTAACAAATTACACAACATATACCCAATACACATAAATCTAAGTAGGAATGAATTAAGACTATATACTGTACATATGGATGAGCGATGTCAGAGCGGAACGGACTACGATACAGTAGAATAGTATATAAAAAATATATACATATGAGATGAGTAATGCCAGATATGTAAACATTAAGTGACTAAGATACCATAGAATATTATAGAATACAGTATATATATATGAGATGAGTAATGCCAGATATGTAAACATTAAGTGACTAAGATACTATAGAATATTATAGAATACAGTATACACATATGAGATGAGTAATGACAGATATGTAAACATTATTAAAGTGACTAGTGTTCCATTCCTTAAAGTGGCCAGTGATTTGTAGTCTATGCCTATAGGCAGCAGCCTCTAATGTGCTAGTGACAGCTGTTTAACATTCTGATGGCCTTGAGATAGAAGCTGTGTTTCAGTCTCTCGGTCCCAGCTTTGATGCACCTGTACTGACCTCGCCTTCTGGATGATAGCGGGATGAACAGGCAGCGGCTCGGGTGGTTGATGTCCTTGATGATCTTTTTGGCCTTCCTGTGACATCGGGTGCTGTAGGTGTCCTGGAGGGTGGGTAGTTTGCCCCCGGTAATGCGCTGGGCAGACCGCACCACCCTCTGGAGAGCCTTGCGGTTGCGGGTGGTGCAGTTGCCGTACCAGGCGGTGATACAGCCCAAGAGGATGCTTTCAATTGTGCATCTGTAAAAGTTTGTGAGGGTTTTAGGTGACAAGCCAAATTTCCTTAGCCTCCTGAGGTTGAAGAGGCTCTGTTGCGCCTTCTTCACCACACTGTCTGTGTGGGTGATCCATTTCAGTTTGTCAGTGATGTGCACGCCAAGGAACATGAAGCTTTGATTGATCCCTCTCTCATATTCATCCAAACCAGTGGAGTGAGTCAGACTCTCCTAAGATTTTTGGTCACCGTGGTAACATCACCTTAGGGGAGCACTGTCCCAACCCAGGAGAAAGTAGCCATTGTGATGAATGGATTTCCTCCCAACCCTTTAAACAACATCTCTGCAGGGATCCAAATCATGATGACAGTTAAAGAAATACATTTGATATTTCTGGAATTAGCTTCCAATACATACAACACATGTTTTGTATTCACAGATAGTTCTGGATGAGAGCGTCTGCTAAATGACTAAATGTAAATGTGTGTCTTATAAGAGCTGGTTTGAAACAGACACTTATTCTTAGATATCTCTTGATGTTGTTGGCCTATTTGAAGTGCTGACTGCGGGGCAAAGCTTTTGAACCTGACCTTCTAAACCCATTTTATGTTGAGACATCTGTAGGGACCCTTAAAGGCTGAATACCCATAGTTCTCTCTCTATTTACACATTAGAGACTCTGCCCTGTAGCCTCTCTGTATGTCTCTTTCTCTCTCTACCCCTTCTCTTGCTCTCTTTCTCTCCCTCACTTTCTCTGTATCCTCTTCTCTTTCTTCCTCCATAAATCGGTCCTTCCCTCCCTCTTCCTCTCTTTTACACACACTACAGAGTCTTTGCCCACTTCCCAGTGACAGAGCCATTCGCACAGCGCCTCTCCCTGGCTTTAAAGTCCCAGAGTCCTCTGGGACGCTGCACTCAGACTCTGTTTCATCCTGCCTCATTCTGGACACTCATCTCATTCATCTATAGTTTATGCTTGTACCATTTGAGTCCTCTCACATTCATTTTTTCTCTGGAGTTGGGGGGTAAGAAAACATGGTTCATATTCAATTAAAAAGAAAAGAAGGGCTAAATGGTCATACGAGGTTTTGCACAATGTTTTAACGGGTGCAAGGCTGTAGAGTGTGGTCATCCGCAGTGCTACTTGAATCCTTTGGAATGATCAACCATGAACATCATTTATTATAACAATATGATCATCTTTTACAAAACTGGCAAGCATTGGTGCTCTTAATCTCTGTACACATCTGCAGCATCCAAACACAATCTGAACCAAATCCTCAGATTGATTGAAATATAATCCCAAGCACACTTTCTGTTTGGCCAGCGCTTCTGGTGCAGTGATTAAACTACACACTTCAGTGTTCTGGCAGTGTTGATTTAACTCTGCTAGAGCAAACACACCTCCATTCACACTGGTGATGAACTGTCTAGCATGGCAGGTATTCAAATGCANCATGTACTTTATCTGGTTGTCTAAAAGGAACCAATGAACTGAGAGGATATAGTAATGACGGTGTGTGCCACATGATGTATTCTTTAGGATGATCATCAGGGAACACTAGTTCCTATAACATATTTAGTGGTAGAAGGGGAATGGAATCAAGAAATAGATCAGAAAACAGATCAGAACCTATGACAGGGGTGTTCAAATCTTACCCTACGACGTCCGGACAACTGCTGCTTTTCTGTTCAAAAAGGTGCTATCTAAAACCTAAGCGGGTTCTTCATCTGTCCCCATAGGAGAACCCTTTGAAGAACAATTTTTGGCTCCACGTAGAACCCTTTTGTGTTCCATGTTAAACCACAGAGGGTTCTAAATGGAACCCAAAATAGTTCTACCTGGAACCAAAATGGTTTCTACCTGGAACCAAATGAGGTTCTTCTATGGGGACAGCCGAAGAACCCTTTTGGAACCCTTTTTTTTAAGAGTGTACCTGAAAATGACTTGCACCCACCTGGTATCCCAGGTCTAAATCAGTCCCACTCCCTGATTAGAGGGGAAGAATGAAAGAAAAGCTGTGGAACTGGCTTCGAGGTATAGATTATACTTTGGGGGACCTATACTGAGCATTAATGCAGCACTAAGCATCATTTCAGTTAGTTAGCTTGACTAGTTCTAGTCAGATGATACAGCTAACCTGCATACTGTACACATGATACAACACATTTAACATACAGCAGTTCCCGAACACAGTCCTGGGGACCCCAGGGGGCACCTTCTGTTTGTTATTCCCTAGCACTACTGTACACAGCTGATTCAAATAATCAAAGCATGATGATGAGTTGATTATTGGAATCAGCTGTGTAGTGTTAGAGCAAAAACCTAGGACTGAGTTTGGGAAACACTGACGTACAAGGTGATAGACTGAATAACATACAAGGTGATAAACTGAAGAACATACAAGGTGATAAACTGAATAACATACAAGGTGATATACTGAATACCATACAAGGTGATAAACTGAATAACATACAAGGTGATGAACTGAATAATATAGAAGCTCTCTCTGTATTGTCCCTGCTGTGTTCTGGCACTAGCAGTCTATGGTAGTCTGCCAGTAATAGTCTATAGAGTCTGCCAGTAACAGTCTATGGGAGTCTGCCAGTAACAGTATATGGGTGTCTGCCAGTAACATTCTATGGGGGTCTGCCAGTAGCAGTCTATTGGAGTCTGCCAGTAGCAGTCTATGGGGGTCTGAGTCTATGGGGGTCTGAGTCTATGGGGGTCTGCCAGGATCAGTCTATGGAGGTCTGCCAGGATCAGTCTATGGAGGTCTGCCAGTAGCAGTCTATGGAGGTCTGCCAGGATCAGTCTATGGAGGTCTGCCAGTAGCAGTCTATGGGGGTCTGCCAGTAGCAGTCTATGGTGGTCTGCCAGTAGCAGTCTATGGAGGTCTGAGTCTACGGAGGTCTGCCAGTAACATTCTATGGTGGTCTGCCAGTAGCAGTCTATGGTGGTCTGCCAGGATCAGTCTATGGAGGTCTGCCAGTAGCAGTCTATGGAGGTCTGAGTCTATGGGTGTCTGCCAGTAGCAGTCTATGGGGGTCTGCCAGTAGCAGTCTATGGGGGTCTGCCAGTAGCAGTCTATGGTGGTGTGCCAGTAGCAGTCTACGGTGGTCTGCCAGTAGCAGACTATGGTGGTCTGCCAGTAGCAGTCTGTGGGGGTTTCCAGTGACATTCTATGAGGGTCTACCAGTAGCAGTCTATAGGGGCCTGAACCTATGGTAGTCTGCCAGTAACAGTCTATAGAGTCTGCCAGTAACAGTCTATGGGAGTCTGCCAGTAACAGTCTATGGGTGTCTGCCAGTAACAGTCTATGGGGGTCTACCAGTAGCAGTCTTGGGAGTCTGCTAGTAGCAGTCTATGGTGGTCTGCTAGTAGCAGTCTATGGTGGTCTGCTAGTAGCAGTCTATGGTGGTCTGCTAGTAGCAGTCTATGGTGGTCTGCCAGCAACAGTCTATGAGGGTCTGCCAGTAACAGTCTATGAGGGTCTGCCAGTAACAGTCTATAGAGGTCTGAATGTAACAGAACACTGAGCAGTAACAACACAGGAACCCACCGCTGAGTTGAGATCTTGTTCAGTGCTGGCAAGGGTTAATGGTAATCCACTCTGCCAACCTCAGAAATATGGTGTCTTTCTCAAAGCAAAGCCTGGATCCAAGGCTGGGCTGGAGCAGGTCTGAGTTATTGCTCTCTGCCTGAAAGCAGGAGGCTCGGGGTGAGTGATGCTATTTTATGCAAACCTCAGCACTGGCACCTACAAGCCCCATCGCAGACAGAGAGAGAGAGAGAGAGAGAGAGAGAGAGAGAGAGAGGGTAGGGAGGTAGGAGAGAGAGGGTGAGAAAGGGTGAGGAGGGAGAGAGGGAGATGAAAGATGTTAGGAAGTGAGAGAGTAGAGATAAAGAGATAGAGCTATAGAGGAGGAGGGCAGTGAGCGGTAGAAGAGAGAGAGAGAGAGAGAGAGAGGCAGAAGAGAGAGAGAGAGAGGGAGAGAGAGAGAGAGAGATGGTATGTAAGAGGGAGAGAGAGAAAGTAGGGAGAGTGCAAAGAGAGAGGGACTGTGAGAATAAATAAAAAGAGGTGGTGAGAGATGGAGGTCGGAGAGAAAGAGAGAGGTGGGAAGGAGGCGTTTAATCACTGGTAAAATCATCATTAGAGTAGGACATTGTTTTGTTCATGAGAGAGCTGCAAGGATAGAGGGAGAGTAATAATGGAGGGATGGAAGATAGAGGAGGACAACAAGCAAGGGAAATATAGGAGATAAAACTGTCAGAGAGACAGAGAGAGAGATCGAGGTAGGTAAAACAGTCAAGTAAAGGAATAAGTGTTTGTCAGGTGTTGACAGACAGTACCCAAAACAGGCACCCTGACTGCGACAGTGCATCCTCATCAAATGGATTTGGATTGGTGGATTGGTCCAATAGCAACCTGATGTCTGATTTATGCAGAGATGGAAGATCAAACGGCGGTATGCAAATGGTGAGCTGTCAGACAAGGCATGTAGTCTGGCATACCAAACTAGAACGTTGCTGTGCTCAGTGCTCAGTATTCAAATCCACTTCCTGAGGGACAGAGGCTATCATCTTTCCCCATGCAAAAATGTGTTTGTCATGTACCCCCCTTTTATATTCAAATCAGTAGGATACAGTTGTGTGTATGACTTGCTTTGGGTTTCACTTCAGTTCTCAATATATATATATTTTTATCAAAGCCTTGCATGGTTATGGTATTTATTTTCAGGTAAGACATATTTTTGATACCCCCCTCCTCCATATTCCAACCTCTTTAGACAGATCTGTGTCCCAAGTGGCACTCTATTCCTTTTATAGTACACTTCTTTTGATCAGGGCCCTCTGATCCAAAGTAGTGCACTTTAAAGAGAATAGGGTGCCATTTGGGACGTATCCTAAATATCACACCCTGTTCACATACTGTATCTCTATTCCAGGTAATACAGTCATTTTCACTTCACAGTCACTTCTATGGTAACTGCCTTATTTCTTCCCTTGCCAATTATTCAGTGGTTTGAAAAAGGTATATACTGTATGTTCATAGTATATAGGTTTTGTCTCAAATGACACTCTAACCCCTCCCCCCTACCAGATCAGAGCCCCTCCCCCCACCAGAGCCCCTGGTCAGAAGTAGTGCACTATATAGTGCGTATGGTGTCATTTGGGATGAAAACAGAGCCCTTTTCACTTCTAGCTTCGCTTTACTGCTTCTCTCCTTTCTTGCTAATGATTCAGTGTTCTGGAAACAATCTATATATTTATACAGATGTGGGATCTTAATTTGACCTATAGTATATTGTCACAGCAAAATAGTCCTACACCAACAGGATTTGAACGTTTAGTCCATAATAATGCTTGATTGGTGGTTAGGCTATTAGGTGGCCAAAAGTAGGCTACATGAAAAACGCAATACTGTTAATATAACTTGTGTGTTCGTGTGGGTTTTCAGTGAATTTATGTAAATCACGAAGCTCATCTGCATTTCTCAGCAACAAAAGAGTGATCAAATTAAGATCCTACCTCTGTAGCATGAACCAGCACTGGCTCTGTGTGAAATTAGTAGGTGGATGAAGAGAGATATAGAGATCTAGAGGCTCCTTTGATCAGTTTCTCACACGGGATCATGGGAAGTGGCAACAACATATGCTCAACTCTGCTGCTGCATCAATAATGAGATATATCAGTGTATATCAGAAATAGACACACAAAAATAAAGAGTATTTCAGTGACTGCTTATACAAGAAGGACCAATGAGGAGGAGATGGAGATTACATAAACTCATGGTTTGACAGTTGCTGCTGTAAGCAACAGGCAGGGTAGTCACCAATACTCATTCATAGCTAATAAGCAAGCATGGTTTCGAGGGTTAGGGTTTGGGTTAAGGCTAATCTTAGACCTAGGGTTAGGGTTTGTTATCAAATCTGCATTTGTGAATAGAAGGCATTGTTCTTCCGTCTTCTCCAGCATGGCCGGATAGTGACGACCCACAGACATACAGTAGTTCCATGGCTACACTGGCTCACCACAGGCCCTGGTCTCATCTTCACCCAGGGAAGATTGTGTTCACTTTGACATTAGAGCCATTGATCCACAGTCTCCTATACCCTTAATATGAGAGTCTGGTCGATACGCCCCATATCATCTACAGCTGATTCCCATGGTGCCTTCTCTTGTCTGGAGAATAGTGACTCCATTCCAGGACTGCGTTCCAAATGGCACCCTATTCCCTACATAGTGCTATACTTTTGACCATAGCCCTATGGGCCCTGGTCAAAAGTAGGGCACTATATAGGGAATCGGGTGCCATTTGGGATGCAGACTAAGAGATGACAATAATAAAGATGTCTGCTGAGACAACCTGTCTCAGCAGACATCTCTATTATTGTCATCTCTTAGTCTTTGTGTGGCTGTTCTGGAAGCCCAGACTCGACACAATCAGATAACTAATCAACCCTCTGAATTTTCAAGTATTTTGGTGGCAGCATCATGTTATGGATATGCTTGTCACCTGCAGGGACTGTGGTTTGTCAGGATCAAAATAAATATAAAAGGAGCAAAGCCCAGGTAAAAAGTGCAGAGAATCTGCCACAGTCTTCTGAATACCTAACCCTGGGATAGAGTTGTATTTTTCAGTGGGACAATGAACACATTAAAATGCCAAAGACACACCAGAATGGCTTTCCAAGTGGTGTTCCTGAGGGGTACAGCCTCAGTCCTGACTTAAATCTCCTTGAAAATCAGAGACATATATATTTTAATTCCCAACCAAATTTACAGCGCTTGAGCAATTTTGACAAAAACAATGGATATATGTTGCCCTAAGAGTTTTGCCGGGTTGGTAGAATCTCATTAGAAATGATTTACTGCTGTAATTGCTGCCAAAGTTGCTTCCACCAAGTATTAACTCTGGGGTGTGAAGACATACGTAATCAAGACGTTTTTTATTTGTTATTAATTTCAAAACTGTTCTATCCTTTTTCCTTCACTTTGAAAATGTTAAGCAGGTTGTGTAGGAAAAAAACTGAATTATTCCTTTTTTTAGATTTAATTTTAAGTCAGCAAAATGTGACAACTGTGCAAGGAGTGTGTAGACTTTCCCTAGGCACTGTAGGTGTGTATACAGTGGGGCAAAAAAGTATTTAGTCAGCCACCAATTGTGCAAGTTCTCTCACTTAAAAAGATGAGAGAGGCCTGTAATTTTCATCATAGGTACACTTCAACTATGACAGACNCATACGTAATCAAGACGTTTTTTATTTGTTATTAATTTCAAAACTGTTCTATCCTTTTTCCTTCACTTTGAAAATGTTAAGCAGGTTGTGTAGGAAAAAAACTGAATTATTCCTTTTTTTAGATTTAATTTTAAGTCAGCAAAATGTGACAACTGTGCAAGGAGTGTGTAGACTTTCCCTAGGCACTGTAGGTGTGTATATGTGTCCTTCAGCAGTCATAATCGCAGACAGACAGGCAGGTGGATGTCGGTGATGAGGCCACTGCAAGTTCTTGCAGCAACTAACTACAGCTCTGAAAGAAAACCCTGTTCTTGGCCGAAGTGTTGGTAGAAAACCCCCCACAGCAGTAGAGATGAGTGTGCGACTTCCTTTAGAGCCCTGAAAGGAACCAGGGCTCTGGTCAAAAGTAGTGCACCAAATAGGGAATAGGGTACTATTTGGGACATACCACCATGAATTCTTTCAAACGTCTCCTGTCACCAAACGTTATAGTTATTCTGGCAAAACCTTTCAAAAGCTACTTAGTGTAATAACAGAGCAAAGCTGTCCAGACGGCATCAGGCCTGATGTATCAACTTTCTATTGATTAGGCTCATAAGGAGGAAATATGAGGAAACGTTACATCTGTTTATCAGCAATTTCTGTAAAATGTGGTAAACACACAAACCAAGCAGACATGACACACAGAAACACTAGACTCAAGACAATGGGATGACACTGTTTGTCAGTTCCTCTATTCTTGTTAGTGTGTATGTTTGAGATCGACTGACTATATTGCAGTCGGACTGCTCAGAATCACTGATCTACAAATCCCCTTGCATCCCGAAAAACTACTCATTATGTAATCAAGATGAGTGATTCTGCGCCTCGCCTTCCTCAAACTGATCCTTTCGAACGTGTTAATTTATTTGTCCATGTGAGTCGTGCAACCCCAAACTGTCACCTTTGATCCTGAACAGGACTGACCTTTGACCTCTGAGGAGAACTGGGCAGAGTGTCGCGTCGCGAAGAGCTGCAGCTCCCTGTTCAGGTCGCACAGAGTCAGATTGATGTCCCACGACCGCAGCCCTGTTAACACACAATAACACATGTAGCATGATGCACTACATTACCCATAATGCTCTATAAGTACACAACAAACACATTACTGTTGGAGTGGAGGGGCCTGTCTAGGGGCTGATTTCTATCGCGTGACCTAATGAACATGACCCTGCTGTTTGTTATTGCTCCTTGACACTGATTGGTAGATTTCTACTAATAGGCTGGAGAGGGCACACACCTGGCTTTCACCATCTTAATCAACCGCTGAATCAAAGGCATGGATTAAAAACCATTAAACACCTTGGTCTTCGAGCACTGAGCTGATAACCCCTAATGTACAGTAACATCGGAAAATTACTGGGTTGGCAAATAACCTCTTGTATGAAGATGATTGTTATTAATATTGGCAGTTATATGATGAACCGTATTACGCCTGTAAACAGTGAGCTACTCAGTATGCAAGCTGTTTCCCTGAATGATGCCAGTTCTCATTTAATAGTGTCCATTGGCACAGGAAGAGACATCAGGGCAGGGTTTGTTTTTTGTCTTGATTGGCCAGTGTATTGCCTCCATGCACAACCGTATTCTAGTCAACGACCCTGTCACGACTTCCGCCGAAGTTGGTGCCTCTCCTTGTTCGGGCGGCGCTCAGCATCGCCGGTCTTCTAGCCATCATCGATCCATTTTTCATTTTCCATTTGTTTTGTCTTGTCTTCCCACACACCTGGTTTCAATTCCATTCATTACATGTTGTGTATTTAACCCTCTGTTTCCCACATGTCCTTGTCTGGAATTGTTTGTTTTGTAAGTGCTTGTGCATGTTGTATGGTGTGCTACGGGTTATGTTACCCATTTATTCTGTTTGTTGTGTTTTCCGGTGGGTTTTATTATTAAACTGCTCCGTTGTGAAAACAGAGTTCTGCTCTCCTGCGCCTGACTTCTCTACCACCAGTACGCACCCCTTACAGACCTGTCACAGTTTTCTCTAGAATAATTTAACATCATATTCACATCATGTTTTTTTGTCTGGAATTATTTCCGGTCATCTATATGCCAGTGTTTCAGATAACCCAGTAAGGACTACTGATTGCACATTTGCAAATTCTTAGTTATTCTAGCCAACTGCAATAACTATGGAGAATAATGCATTGCAAACTATAAAGAGTTATTCAACCCTTTATACTAGAAAACATTCAGGATATCACATACAGTAGAATAGTTTTGTGTTCCGTATTGCTATACTCAGCCATATAGGGGGCTATACATCTGGTGCAGTGTCCTCTATGTATGCATTACCAAACTGCTCTGTTCAATGTGAAATCCAACCCACTCATGCAGCAGCCTACGTTTGAGATGTAGGCGTCATCCGCTCCCTTTTTGATCTGCTGCAACAGATTCATTAGATGACGATATTCCTAACAAAGTCACAGCTTGTTCTAAAAAAACTATTTGGTTTGATTTTTGTCATACATTTGAATATTGCAAGCGCAGGCCAATGCATAGGGGTCAAGCCTCTGACATCTAAACAAACTACATTTTTACATAAAACAACATATTTGTGGGCAATCTTGAACTTCAACAGTTTAGAAAGATGTGTAAAGACTTCTAATACCCAGTCAAGTAGCCCACTCACCCTGTTTTATGTGTTTTTTGGCAGACTGAAGGTGGTGGTCCGTTGAGATTTCTCCGATAACTATCAGCATATAAAATCTCCCGTGGTTAAACGGCGGTCTGGTCCTATGGTGCTGTCCACGGTGCTGAAAGGGTAGGGCGGGCTCGCGCTGCTTCTCCAGCTCTCCTGGCGCTACAGAGAGCGATGCTGCTGCCACAGGGATTTCCATAGCAACAGCACGACGAGCGGAAGCTGGGTCCTTTTCCATCTCCATGACAACTGCATCCGGCGGCAGCACAGTGCATGAGGGATGGCTGGGGGGAGGACCAGTGGGTGTGGCTCGTGAAAGGGACGCGATTTGATTGGTGCAGGGTTATGTGGCTATTTGATGTCACAGCACGCCATTGGCCAAATCCGAGATGGGGATTATGATAATGTTTATCTGAATCGACTGTCATGCATAGGTAGTGGTTGTGATGATGATGATGAGTGGTATACTACATGGTCCTCCTCATTTGTTACATCAATAAGTTAGTTAACATAGTTAAGATCCAAAATACAAAATGGGTAAAATAAACATAGCTGTAAACCACCACCATTAGGCCTACTACAACTAGTCCTGTCATTTCCTAATAGGCCTACTCACCAAATATCTCAGGGAACATCTGTTCCTGTAAGACTGTCTTTGATATATCTGTGTCTGGAGAAACTGAAGTTGTTTCTCTTGAATAAATAGGTCTATTTATATCACTGTCACTGGATGTACCACCAGGAGATGTTTCCAGTAGGCTGCCACACTGACACCTCTTTGTTCCCAACCTGAACACAACAACCCTTCATCTGTGCAGAGACTTTGACAACAAAAGGCCTCAGAGACAAAGTGGAATATAATGTTTTTTTACAATGTTAATGTATTTGATTATCTCCTAAAATAGTTGGAAAATAACCAAATTAGCTACAGAGGGGGAAAGCTGGCATGAAATTACCAGAAAATTGGAGGACGTTCATTGAGTTCTCCACTTGTCATGTTTCATAACAGGAAACTCAGTTGTTGTGGGACATAAATTATCTTGAATCAGGATGCATATTAGCCCACATATACAGTTGAAGTAAATTGACCTTTACTTTGGAAACTGAGAACGAATTGAATAGTAAGACTTCCTTCTTTTCACCTTTGATAGACAACAATGAATTAAAACTGTTGTTTGTCCTCATAGTAGGCCTATGTAACTCATGTAGTCACCTTATGACAGAAACATTTAGGTAGAGATGAAATTCAGCACCAGAATATGACAATTTATTTCAGATTTCGATCTGTTTTGATTGTCATTTTAAGGCCATTTTGAAATGATAATTTAAAGACCAAAATCACTGTTTGACTTTGACCCTTATCTTGTAGTTGGCACTAGATATTGTACTATAGGTTCCGTTTCTATGTCTGGTAATTAAAATGTATAGGTGGTTTAGGAGCTATATGGCCAGGAGCTTTACATTATATAATCTCCCCACAGAGTACCTATGCACTGCACCAATCTGGGCAATTATCCAAGAAAGAACAGAAGAGAGAAGGTGAAGGACAGGACTGGAGAGATTTGGGGAGTAAAACAAAGATTTACACAATTTGGCATGCATGTCATGCACAGCATATGAACGGCTACCTCAGAACATAAATAATTGCTGAGTTATATATAAATTCTCCCCATGGAGGTTTTGTTTGACAACCTATACCACATGACCTAATCTGAATATGAAGGGACGTTTCGTTTTTTCATAATTCACTTGATTGATCTCTGATCTGACGTTCAATATCTGACTGTATTATCAATACACGTATGAATAGTTTAACATTGAGCTTTGAAAGGACACAGCAAATCGGGAAGAGATTGTATTAGTATTTAGTATTTTATTAGTATCCCCATTAGCAGTTGCCAAGGCAGCTGCTACTCTTCCTGGGGTCCAAACAGGAACAAATCAACACATCACAACATTCTACATCATAAATAAAACAATACATCACAACAAAACAACAGTCTACATCCTAAATAAAACAACACATCACAACAAAACAACAGTCTACATCATAAATAAAACAATAAATCACAACAACACAACAGTCTACATAATAAATAAAACATCACAACAAAACAACAGTCTACATCATAAATAAAACAACACAACAAAACAACAGTCTAGATCCTAAATAAAACAACACAACAAAACAACAGTCTACATCATAAATAAAACATCACAACAAAACAACAGTCTACATCATAAATAAAACATCACAACAAAACAACAGTCTACATCATAAATAAAACAACACAACAAAACAACAGTCTACATCATAAATAAAACATCACAACAAAACAACAGTCTAGACATTGTGCACTATACACATGTTCACCGCTCCACCATTACAAATGTACAATATCAAATGTACAATATTACAACAATACAATTTTTTTTTTATGTGTGTGTGTGTGTGTGTCTTTTGATCTTACTTTTACATGAAGTATGATCAGAAAAAGGTTTTTGACGGTGAAGTGGGAATTTAAATACAAAGAAAGCAATATTTGTAAACAAGGATATTAGGTAACAGGAAACAGTAGACCTATAGCCATTCACTGTCTTTTCACATGGTGGCATTTGATTCACTCTAGCCTTCCTTCTTCAATACATGTGCATTGATGCTCTCACCTTATATATCTACCAAGCACACCACAGTGGGCTTTAGGTTACTCTAAGGCTGCTGTGTTTGTGAGGTGCCTGTCAGATGGTGACGTCTCCCGCAGCAGTGAGAGATGGCTGGGGTTGTTAATACGCCACGTCCCTGCTCTGGAGTAAATCTCCCTCCTCTGAGCAGGACAGTGGTTGTGTCCCAAATGGTACCCTATTCCCTATTTAGTGCACTACTTTTAATTAGAGCCCTATGGGCCCTGGTGAATAGTAATGCACTATGTAGGAAATATGTTGCCATTTGGGACACATCCTTCCAATGTTACAGCCCTCAATGAGTCAGCACTCCTATTGATCTCACATAGAAACAGGCCTGAGCCAAAGATCCTCAAAAACTGAATCTGCTGTGCTTGTGAACAAGAGTATCTACTGCCCTCTGCAGGACTAAATGAGAACACTTTTGGTTTGATCGCTTTTTAAAAGAAGATTCCTTAAAAATAAGTGTAATATTAAGTCCATTGGTTTACTAATAGACAAATCAGTACTGTAAATTAAAATATTAATGTTAATTTTCTTACATAATTTTTCTAAATGAAGTAAACGATTGTTACAATGTTGATTGGTATGCCGGATATTGCAGAATGTGGTTTAGGTTGTACACAGTTAAAGCACAGACCAAAACCAACATATTGGTGTTGACAAGTTGATTTTTTTTTAAACAGTCCCGTAGGCCAGTAGCCTCTTAAAAGCTCATAGCTCATGAGATCAGGATGGTTCGTACGAAGCTAGTAGGCCAGTGGTTCCCAACCTTTTTCGGTTACTGTACAACCAACTGAATTTTGCTCTGCCAGGAGTACCCCTGAAGTACCCCGTCATGTGCATTTTACCAGTAGACCCATGGTCTCATGATCCAGATTCAGATTAAGAGTGTTTAATAGTCACATGTACAGGGTTACAGGTGTGATGGCAGGGTACAGTGAATATCTTAGGCTTCGAGCTCCAACATGCAAGACTAAGTGAAATACAATAACGAAAATGGTTTGGGGGAATGACCATAGGGGGAGCAGCAGCATGATCATTGAGGGTGTGTGGGGAACAAGTGAAATAAAAACAATACAAATTATAATGACAAAAGTCTATAATATATACTGAACAAAAATATAAATGCAACATGATTCCATGTTTCATGAGCTGAAATAAAAGATCCCAGAAAATGTCCATATGAAAAAAAAAAAAAAATGGATAATCCATCCACCTGACAGGTGTGGCATATCAAGAAGCTGATTAAACAGTATGATGATTACACAGGTGCATGTGCTGGGGACAATAAAAGGCCACTCTAATATTTGCCAACACCGTTGTAGAGAATTTGGCAGTACATCCAACCGGCCTCACAACCGCAGACCATGTGTAACCACGCCAGCCCAGGACCTCCACATCCGGCTTCTTCCCCCACGGGATCGTCCCAGGGGTGCTGAGGAGTATTTCTGTAATAAAGCCCCTTTGTGGGGAAAAACTCATTCTCAGCCTGATGGACTGAGGGTAGAAACTATTGGCCAGTTCCAGTTTTTGTCATGATGCTCCTGTACTGCCCGCGTCTGAGTGATTGAAGAGGGGAGAACAGGGCATGGCTTGGATGGCTGGGGTCGCTGGTGATGTTCTTAGCCTTACTGCGACACCTGGTGTTGTAGGTGTCCTGTAGGGCAGGCAGTGTACATCCAATGGTGCGTTCGGCTACACGTATCACCCTCTGAAAAGCCTGTGGTAGAGTTGCCGTACCAGGCTGTGATATAGCCCGACAGTATGCTCTCGATGGTGCTCATGTGAGGATGAACACTGTGAGGATCCTCAGGGACAGGACAAATTTCTTCAGCATCCTGAGGTTGAAGAGTTGCTGTCGTGCCTTCTTCACCACTGTGTCCATGTGGTTAGTGCATTTGAGCTTCTCTGAGATGTGTAGCCAAGGAATTTGACGGCGGCCCGTTGATGAGGATGGGGGCGTGTCCAGCCTGGTTCCTCCTGAAGTCCACACTCACACAATTCTAAAATCAGTGAATCAGACAGACTAAATACATTGAATAAATTGGATTCTCAACCTTGAGCTGTCCCAGTAGGCTACATCATATTTTATTCTGGATTACATATTCCATAAACCTGTACCATAAGGCTAATGGCAGTACAAAAGTTATAGAACCAACCACAGTATAGAACCAACCACAGTATAGAACCAACCACAGTATAGAACCAACCACAGTATAGAACCAACCACAGCATTACCCAATTTGTATTATTTTAGTGCACATTTTTGTTAATGCTCACTTTGCCAAAAGTGATGAAAATATAGCCTATCATGATCAACGTTTTAGATCTATTCAACGTAATCCTAGTCCCACAATAAAACACGTGTCTTCCTGCACTTTTAGAGACAAAAAATTTCCAAAATGGGTCTACGGCTGGCCCCATAGGAGAACCTTTTTTTGTTCCACGTAGAACCCTCTGGGAATGGTTCTAGATTGAACCCAAAAGGGTTATACCTAGAACCAAAAAGAATTCTTCAGTGTTTCCCCATGGGGACAGTAGAATAACCCTTTTAGGTTCTAAATGGCACCTTTTCTTCTAAGTGTGCGCATCTCAGCACCTACATGCACTAATTATGCCAACATAAAAAAAATGCCATTGCATCTTTAAGTGGTACTGTCTGTATCCACACCCTGTCTTCCTGGAAAAGAGAGGAGGGGGGGCGAGAGAGATGTGAACGCAGTCAACGCGCACCGGTATTGCTGCAAAGGGGGCAATACAAATCTCATACTTTCTGCCTGCAAAAGAGAAAATCAACTTTTCAGGTAAAGCAATAGTTTGTACTTTCTAGCGCCTAATACATTTTGGGGGGAAATGTGTCATCATCTAGGCCTATTTGAGCATCAATGTCACTGGTTTGTGTTCAAGGACAGGTTCAGAATAGTGACTTGCGTTTGGATTTTCGTTCTCCATCTGCTGCGCATTTCATATTTTCGGTTCCAACTCAACTGGTCAGCTTGGCGATATGACGCGCCAGCACGATGCACCGCACCGTGTACGTCTGTGTCGCCTATATGTATGCACGACCTAATGCTGTTATTCCGTTTTTTGTTTTTTTATTAAAACAGTTATCTTATTTATGTATAGGCTAGCTTATTTTAAACATTTTGATGAAACATTTTATGCATATATTATATATTGTTTATCAACGAAATTAGGCTATGAATAATGTCAGTTCATGAGGTTTCTTGCTGTCCAAGGGCAACCCAAAATGTGCCGTCTTCATTGCAGGGTAGTATAGTAGTGGATTATGGGTGCCTCAATAACGTGCCAAAGATAGCCTACTTGTGATTGCTATTGAGTTGTACTGGCTCAAATAATCTTTCTGAGCTGCATGTAGATACACGTTTAAACAAATCTAATAGTTTGAATAAACTATCCCCGCCTAAGCTATTCGTTCCCATGCTACACTAAGGGAACGATCATGTGCTGTTCTTTCTCAGCTGAGGTAGTTTATGAAGACTCAGAGTGCCAGTGGGTCAACTAGACTCAAGGCTCTCTGTGTTAAGATGTAAAGTGTAAAGACTTTGTTATAAATACTTATTTAAATAGAGTTGCCATAGCATCACTAATGGACTTCGTGTCCTCTGACAAAAAATAAGTGAGACATTTCAGTCAATTCACTGAGGATGTGGGAATTTGTATAAAGCGTTTTCCTACATTCATACATCAAGCCCTTTTCTGTGGCCTATCCTATAATGAGATAAAAATGTGCCTATGGCAGCATTTTAAATGGCACCCTATTCCCTAGCCATTTCAGACACAGCCCATGTCTGGGTAGATGATAGTAGATAATATAGTGGAAACTATCAGTAACCGTAATGTACCATCCTACATCTGATCCAATTGATTTCATTAGGAACACATGGGTAAGCAACTGCATGCTGATTACATACTCGGTTAGAGTTAAATGCTAAATGTCCTGGGTCCTGATGCGTGAGAAATATTTTCTAATGCCCTACTTTTGTGAGGAACAGATGGTGGCGTCACCATAGAAACAGAGGGAGGTTAAAGTAGTCCTGAGTATCCATGGGACTGGTTTGATAAAAAAGATAGTTCACCTATGTCATGAAATTAAATGAAAAGAAGTCCATGCTAGGCGAGACAGCAATCCACACATTGATTTTGTTTACATAGCCACGGCTGCCACGGTGCCACCAGCTGCAAACGTTGGCAATCTTTACCCCAAAAAACTGGGTGAGTGAATGAACTCTGGGCATACACAAATCCTGTTAAAATAACTATAAATAAAATAATTCATCTATGTACAGATTATATACCTAGTATATTATGTTCAAAATGTGTGTATGAGTTATTTCACTCAGCTCCCTTATGGACTCTACCCACCTTTGATTTCACTTCTAACATGCTCATAATGGGGAGAGCCAGGAGGAATTCACTTCTAATGTGCTCATAATGGGGAGAGCCAGGAGGAATTCACTTCTAATGTGCTCATAATGGGGTGAGCCAGGAGGAATTCACTTCTAATGTGCTCATAATGGGGAGAGCCAGGAGGAATTCACTTCTAATGTGCTCATAATGGGGAGAG
>QNTS01006457.1:48357-62000 GCA_003317085.1 Hucho hucho | reverse complement strand
ATATACAGTAGAGGGGCTATATACAGTAGAGGGGCTATATACAGTAGAGGGGCTATATACAGTAGCGGGGCTATATACAGTAGCGGGGCTATATACAGTAGCGGGGCTATATACAGTAGGGAGGCTATATAGAGTAGAGG
This sequence comes from Hucho hucho, assembly GCA_003317085.1. Taxonomy (NCBI): domain Eukaryota; kingdom Metazoa; phylum Chordata; class Actinopteri; order Salmoniformes; family Salmonidae; genus Hucho; species Hucho hucho. Next base: position 61,860 of record QNTS01006457.1, on the reverse strand, counting down.
GGCTATATAGAGTAGAGGGGCTATATACCGTAGAGGGGCTATATACCGTAGAGGGGCTATATACCGTAGGGGGGCTATATACAGTAGAGGGGCTATATACAGTAGAGGGGCTATATACAGTAGCGGGGCTATATACAGTAGCGGGGCTGTATACAGTAGAGGGGCTATATACAGTAGCGAGGCTATAAAAGTAGCGAGGCTACATACAGACACCGGTTAGTCAGGCTGATTGAGGTTGTATATGTACATGTAGTTATGGATAAAGTGACTATGCTTATATGATGAACAGAGAGTAGCAGTAGCGTAAAAAAGGGGTTGGCAGGTGGTGGGTGGCGGGGCACAATGCAAAATGTCCGGGTAGCCATTTGATTACCTGTTCAGGAGTCTTATGGCTTGGGGGTAAAAACTGTTGAGAAGCCTTTTTGTCCTAGACTTGGCACTCCGGTACTGCTTGCCATGCGGTAGTAGAGAGAACAGTCTATGACTGGGGTGGCTGGGGTCTTAGACAATTTTTAGGGCCTTCCTCTGACACCGCCTGGTGTAGAGGTCCTGGATGGCAGGCAGCTTAGCCCCAGTAATGTACTGGGCCATACGCAGTACCCTCTGTAGTGCCTTGCGGTCGGAGGCGGAGCAATTGCCGTATCAGGCAGTGATGCAAACAGTCCGGATGCTCTCAATGTTTCAGCTGTGGAACCTTTTGAGGATCTCAGGACCCATGCCAAATCTTTTTAGTCTCCTGAGGTGGAATAGGCTTTGTCGTGCCCTCTTCACGACTGTCTTGGTGTGTTTGGACCATTCTAGCTTGTTGTTGATGTGGACATCAAGGAACTTGAAGCTCTCAACCTGCTCCACTACAGCCCCGTCGATGAGAATGGTGGCGTGCTCGGTCCTCCTTTTCCTGTAGTCCACAATCATCTCCTTAGTCTTGGTTACGTTGAGGGAGAGGTTGTGGTCCTGGCACCACACGGCCAGGTCTCTGACCTCCTCCCTATAGGCTGTCTCGTCGTTGTCGGTGATCAGGCCTACCACTGTTGTGTCGTCTGCAAACTTAATGATGGTGTTGGAGTCGTGCCTGGCCATGCTGTCGTGGGTGAACATGGAGTACAGGAGGGGACTGAGCACGCACCCCTGGGGAGCTCCAGTGTTGAGGATCAGCGTGGCAGATGTGTTGCTACCTACCCTTACCACCTGTGTGCGGCCCATCAGGAAGTCCAGGATCCAGTTGCAGAGGGAGGTGTTTAGTCCCAGGATCCTTAGCTTAGTGATGAGCTTTGAGGGTACTATGGTGTTGAACGCTGAGCTGTAGTCAATGAATAGCATTCTCACATAACTGTTCCTTTTGTCCAGGTGGGAAAGGGCAGTGTGGAGTGCAATAGAGATTGCATCATCTGTTGATCTTTTTGGGCGGGATGCAAATTGGAGGGGGTCTAGGGTTTCTGGGATAATGTTGTTGATGTGAGCCATACCAACCTTTCAAAGCACTTCACGGGTCTGTAGTCGTTTAGGCAGGTTGCCTTTGTGTTCTTGGGCACAGGGACTATGGTGGTCTGCTTGAAGCATGTTGGTATTACAGACTCAATCAGGGACATGTTGAAAATGTCAGTGAAGACACCTGCCAGTTGGCCAGCACATGCCCGGAGCACACGTCCTGGTAATCCGTCTGGCCCCGCAGCCTTGTGTATGTTGACTTGTTTAAAGGTCTTACTCACGTTGGCTACAGAGAGCGTGATCACACAGTCGTCTGAAACAGCTGATGCTCTCATGCATGCCTCAGTGTTGCTTGCTTCTAAGCGAGCATAGAAGTGATTTAGCTCGTCTGGTAGGCTCGTGTCACTGGGCAGCTCGCGGCTGTGCTTCCCTTTGTAGTCTGTAATAGTTTGCAAGCCCTGCCACATAAGATGAGCGTCAGAGCCGGTGTAGTACGATTCAATCTTAGCCCTGTATTGACGCTTTGCCTGTTTGATGGTATAGCAGGATTTCTTATAAGCTTCCGGGTTAGAGTCCCGCACCTTGAAAGCGGCAGCTCTACCCTTTAGCTCAGTGCGAATGTTGCCTTTAATCCATGGCTTCTGGTTGGGGTACGTACAGTCACTGTGGGGACGACGTCCTCGATGCACTTATTGATAAAGCCAGTGACTGATGTGGTGTACTCCTCAATGCCATCGGAGGAATCCCGGAACATGTTCCAGTCTGTGCTAGCAAAACAGTCCTGTAGTTTAGCATCTGCTTCATCTGACCACTTTTTTATAGACCGAGTCACTGGTGCTTCCTGCTTTAATTTTTGTTTGTAAGCAGGAATCAGGAGGATAGAATTACGGTCGGATTTACCAAATGGAGGGCGAGGGAGAGCTTTGTACGCATCTCTGTGTGTGGAGTACAGGTGATCTAGATTTTTTTCCCTCTGATTGCACATTTAACATACTGAGGGAGATTTGGTAGAACTGATTTAAGTTTCCCTGCATTAAAGTCTCCAGCCACTAGGAGCGCCGCCTCTGGGTGAGTGGTTTCCTGTTTGCTTATTTCCTTATACAGCTGAATGAGTGCGGTCTTAGTGCCAGCATCTGTCTGTGGTGGTAAATAATGCGAATAACTGGGATGTCGGCCCTGCCGGGTGTTTTGAGAATATCATGTGCGTCTTGCTTGTTGTTGAAAAAATCTTTGTCTAATCTTTGTCTAATCCGAGGTGAGTGATCGCTGTCCTGATATCCAGAAGCTCTTTTCTGCTGTAAGATACGGTTGCAGAAACATTATGTACAAAATAAGTTACAAATAACACAAAAAAAAACATAATACCTGCCATTTCTTCCGCCGCCATTTACAGTGGATTCCGCTGTTCTGGGCCTTTAACCATCTGTCTGACTTTGTTGTTCACACAGGAGAGAGACGGGACCACCGTGGGTCCTCTGGGGAGCCTCAACAACCTCATGATGCTGACGAGGCAGAAAAGAGTCTCTCCAGATCAGAACACCTCAAGAAACACCAGCGGAGATCCACAGGGAAGAAATCTCACTTCTGCTCTGACTGTGGGAAGAGATTCACCTCCTCATCAGGCATTAGAATACATCAGAGAATCCACACAGGAGAGAAACCTTTTAGCTGTACTCAATGTGGGAAGAGTTTTACTCAGCTAAGCAGCCTGATATCACACCAGAGAACACACACAGGAGAGAAACACTTTAGCTGTGGTCAATGTGGGAAGTTTTTTTTTACATCTAGCCATCTGAAGATACACCAGAGAATCCACACAGGAGAGAAACCTTTTAGCTGTACTCAATGTGGGAAGAGTTTTAGTCATTCAACCAGCCTGATATCACACCAGAGAACACACACAGGAGAGAAACCATATAGCTGTGATGAATGTGGGAAGATTTTTACTACTTCTAGAAATCTGACTCTACACCAGAGAACACACACAGGAGAGAAACCTTATAGCTGTGATCAATGTGGGAAGAGTTTTACTCAGCTAAGCAACCTGATATCACACCAGAGAACACACACGGGAGAGAAACCGTATAGCTGTGATGAATGTGGGAAGATTTTTACTAGGTCTAGCAATCTGACTCGACATCAGAGAACACACACAGGAGAGAAACCTTATATCTGTAATCAATGTGGGAATAGTTTTGTTTCATCTGGCCTTCTGACTGTACACCAGAGAATCCACATGAAAGAGAAACCGTGTAGCTGTGATCAATGTGGGAAGAGTTTTACTAGGTCTAGCAATCTGACTCTACACCAGAGAATACACACAGGAGAGAAACCGTTTAGCTGTACTCAATGTGGGAAGAGTTTTACTCAGCTAAGCAGCCTGATATCACACCAGAGAACACACACAGGCGAGAAACCTTATAGCTGTACTCAATGTGGGAAGAGTTTTACTCAGCTAAGCAGCCTGATATCACACCAGAGGACACACACCGGAGAGAAACCTTATAGCTGTGATCAATGTGGGAAGTTTTTTACTACATCTAGCAATTTGACTCTACACCAGAGAATACACACAGGAGAGAAACCTTTTAGCTGTACTCAATGTGGGAAGAGTTTTACTCAGCTAAGCAACCTGATATCACACCAGAGAACACACACGGGAGAGAAACCTTATAGCTGTGATCAATGTGGGAAGTTTTTTTTTACATCTAGCCATCTGAAGATACACCACAGAACACACACAGGAGAGAAACCTTTTAGCTGTACTCAATGTGGGAAGAGTTTTGTTCAATCTGGCGATCTGACAGTACACCAGAGAACACACACAGGAGAGAAGTGTTTTAGCTGTGATCAATGTGGGAAGAGTTTTGTTACATCCAGCCTTCTGACAGTACACCAGAGAACACACACAGGAGAGAAACCTTATAGCTGTAATCAATGTGGGAAGAGTTTTGTTTCATCTACTGGTCTGACAGTACACCAGAGAACACACACAGGAGAGAAACCTTATAGCTGTAATCAATGTGGGAAGAGTTTTGCTACATCTGGGCAGCTGACTGTACACCAGAGAAAACACACAGAATAGAAATCTTATAGCTCTAATCGATGTGGGAAGAGGTTTACTCAGTCAAACAACAAAGATCTCTGATCAAATATCAGAAAATACATATATTAATGTCATAATGTAGAATGTTTTAACATTGTAGTAGGAGTATTGTAATGATGTCACAATGTGGAAACCTAAATGTTTGCCCCTTTATCAATTGATTTCAGCATGATATGGATATTAGCCTCAGGAGGAAAATCCAGGCTCTGAATTGTGTTTTGCGTTTAGCTAGTACGTTGCCATGGATCACAATTTATTTTGACTTTCCGTATTGGAGAGTTTTGAGTTTTGTTTAGGCTCCAAGGGGATGAGAGTTCTAGAAGCTAGTGAGTTTTAGGAAGACGAGAGTTCTAGAAGCTAGTGAGTTTTAGGAAGACGAGAGTTCTAGAAGCTAGTGAGTTTTAGAATTCTATAGAAATTATTAGATTGTATATTATTGTTTAGAAATAGTTTTTTTTTTTATTGTTGACAGCCAGTAGACACCATGTTTATATTGAAGGAGGTGAAGCATTGTAGTTGATTATAATGTGAAATGGAAGTTGTTTTCTGTTGGTGGTAAACATTCTCTTAAGGGGGAGTGGTTAGAGCGTTGGACTTGTAACCGGAGGGTTGCAAGTTCGAGTCCCAGAGCTAAAAATCTGTCGTTCTGCCCCTGAACAAGGCAGTTAACCTTGTTGTTCCCCGGGCGCCGAAGACGTGGATGTCGATTAAGGCAGCCCCCCGCACCTCTCTGATTCAGAGGTGTTGGGTTAAATGCGGAAGACACATTTCAGTTGAAGGCATTCGGTTGTACAACTGACTAATAATGGTGACTTTGTTACAGGCTTTGGTTTTTCCATTTATGTTTTGAGGTTGGACTTTAGCTCGTAGGAAAGGGGGATACCTAGTCAGTTGTACAACTTAATGCATTCAACTGAAAGGTGTCTTCGGTGCACTGATTGGTGTCACCTCGTTAGTATGTGTTACACCTGTGCTGGCTTGTCCATCTCGTTAGTGGGAAGGTGTTTCACCTGAGCTGGCCCAGGTTCTATTTAAGAGTGTCTGGCCCAGTGCTCCAGGTTCTATTTAAGAGTGTCTGGCCCAGGTTGTATTTAAGAGTGTCTGGCCCAGTGCTCCAGTTGTCTTGATAGATGTGGAGAGTCAACACCTTTAGTTGCTCCACCTTTTTGGTTTGCTTCCTGTCTTTAATTTTGGTGTGGGTTTTTCTTTTGTTTGCCTCTTCTTGGGCAGATTTAGTGGGTCTCATGGTGGGTGTCTTTTAGGTCCCAGTTGTTGTTACTAGTCAACTTTCAGTGGACACCCACATAGTGTCTTTCAGAACCCCTCCTAAAAAACAAGCTTATATTTTGGGTTGGATATTGCATCCAAATAACATTTGAATCAGTGGCATTTCCTTAGAATGCTCAATAGTCTCAGTTATTGTTTTATATCCTCTTATGTTTGTTGTGGTAAATGTGTACTAAATATTTCTGTGTATTTTCATTTTTTCCTTTGAAGCTTTTGTGTTGCATCCATGTCTGAAATGGACAGTCATGGCCAAAAGTTTTGAGAATGACACAAATATTAATATTCACAAAGTTTGCTGCTTCAGTGTCTTTAGATATTTTTGTCAGATGTTACTATGGAATACTGAAGTATAATTACAAGCATTTCAGAAGTGTCAAAGGCTTTTTATTGACAATTACATGAAGTTGATGCAGAGTCAATATTTGCAGTGTTGACCCTTCTTTTTCAAGACCTCTGCAATCTGCCCTGCCATGCTGTCAATTAACTTCTGGGCCACATCCTGACTGATGGCAGCCGATTCTTGCATAATCAATGCTTGGAGCTTGTCAGAATTTGTGGGGTTTTGTTTGTCCACCTGCCTCTTGAGGATTGACCACAAGTTCTCAATGGGATTAAGGTCTGGGGAGTTTCCTGGCCATGGACCCAAAATATCAATGTTTTGTTCCCTGAGCCACTTAGTTATCACTTTTGCCAAGGTGCTCCATCATGCTGGAAAAAGCATTGTTCATCACCAAACTGTTCCTGGATGATTGGGAGAAGTTGCTCTCAAAGGATGTGTTGGTACCATTCTTTATTCATGGCTGTGTTCTTAGGCAAAATTGTGAGTGAGCCCACTCCCTTGGCTGAGAAGCAACCCCACACATGAATGGTCTCAGGATGCTTTACTGTTGGCATGACACAGGACTGATGGTAGCGCTCACCTTGTCTTCTCCGGACAAGCTTTTTTCCGGATGCCCCAAACAATCGGAAGGGGGATTCATCAGAGAAAATGACTTTACCCCAGTCTTCAGCAGTCCAATCCCTGTACCTTTTGCAGAATATCAGTCTGTCCCTGATGTTTATCCTGGATAGAAGTGGCTTCTTTGCTGCCCTTCTTGACACCAGGCCATCCTCCAAAAGTCCAAAACCTCACTGTGCGTGCAGATGCACTCACACCTGCCTGCTGCCATTCCTGAGCAAGCTCTGTACTGGTGGTTCCCTGATCCCGCAGCTGAATCAACTTTAGGAGACGGTCCTGGCGCTTGCTGGACTTTCTTGGGCGCCCTGAATCCTTCTTCACAACAATTGAACCGCTCTCCTTGAAGTTCTTGATGATCCGATAAATGGTTGATTTAGGTGCAATCTTACTGGCAGCAATATCCGTGCCTGTGAAGCCCTTTATGTGCAAAGCAATGATGACGGCACGTGTTTCCTTGCAGGTAAGAATTGTTGACAGAGGAAGAACAATGATTCCAAGCACCACCCTCCTTTTGAAGCTTCCAGTCTGTTATTCAAACTCAATCAGCATGACAGAGTGATCTCCAGCCTTGTCCTCGTCAACACTCACACCTGTGTTAACGAGAGAATCACTGTCATGATGTCAGCTGGTCCTTTTGTGGCAGGGCTGAAATGCTGTGGAAAAGATTTGGGGGGGATTCAGTTCATTTGCATGGCAAAGAGGGACTTTGCAATTAATTGCAATTCATCTGATCACTCTTCATGACATTCTGGAGTATATGCAAATTGCCATCATACAAACTGAGGCAGCAGACTTTGGGGAAAAAGTATATTTGTGTCATTCCCAAAACTTTTGGCCACGACTGTAGTATATAAATAAAGCTTTATTTGATTTTAACATGTTGCAAAACAAATAAACCCAATGACTGGAATCTCTCAATATACATACAATATAAAAGACCAAAGTTAGAGTAATGAAGCTCAGTAGCTTTGTGTGTGTGGGGGGGGGCAGTAGTATAATCAACAGACTCTTGCTAAACCAATTAACAAATCTGTGCAAAAGCAACACGTATCTTAGTATTAAAAATAGTGGAAGATATACTCAATTTATACTATGTCAAAATAGTGCCTGGTATGTAAGTTTAGTATCACTTTTCAACCAACCCAGTTCATTTGTTGAAAATGAAAAATGTTGAAATCAACAATACATCAAAGGTTTCAACTACTGGAAACTGAAACAAACAAATGGATCAAACAGATCAATCCCACTTTTCAAGCCTGCTGAAGGCGTGGTGGAGTGGTAAACACCACCCCCGGCTCTACCAGGGGCTTGAGGTGGTCTCCCACAGCTCTGCTTATGTCATGTTCTGTGGCCTTGCCGTTCTATTTCTTGACTGCCCCTGCAACACAGAAACACATTCAGTCATATTATATAAAACACTCAAAGTAATGGATATGGAGCATCTATTGCCTCAGTTACACCTGGCACCTAAATGTGACTTCTGTCATCTGATCACTCCAAGCTGCATTAGGTTCAGATCTACCAGGATGGGCCGTTGACATAGTCTGGATGCAGGCAGGCCACCGAATATGCATAAGCAATGTAAAGAGATGGGGTGAATGAGTGGGGAAAAGTACATTCTACACAAATTACCTTCATAATATCAAAGAACAAATGCATGTGCCTGAGGGGAAATTAACTTTCATACAGCCAAAAGGGGTGAGAAATTACACCAATATCAGTGGATAATTTACACTAATGTAAATAAACATGGATGATGGAACATATTCCCTTTTTTAAAACCTTTATTTAACTAGTCAGTTCAGAACAAATTCTGATTTACAAGGAACAGTACTTTTGTTTTGTTTTTGACTTGCATCATATCAGGATGGGTTGGTAGAATGTAGAAGTAGGTTTTAAATTCATACTTATTACAAATCTGCAGTTGTCTGACTAATATATTATTATTTAATGAAAGAAATGTAAAAATGCACTTTTTCATCTGGAAATAAAATAAACATTTATCTGCGTTAACCCCTCCAGTCAACAGATGGCGATGTGCGTCTTTCAGGCGACGCTATCAGCGTGACGTGTAATCTAGTGGACGGGACGCTTCTTCAACAACATCTAGTCAGCCACCTCGGTAGCTTCCTAGCCGAAACATTCAAGCTGTTCAGACTGCTTCGGTTTATATTGGTCTCTGTATTTTAAACATCATTCTGTCTTCTAACTAGTTTCCACATTTAATGTAATATTTCCGTTTAGTCAGGTAACGGTAGCTGGCTTGATAAATTAGACTATCACTAGACTAGTCGCTAACTAACTAGGTTAGCTGGTTAACATCTCCGACCATGAGGTCACTAAGCTACTCTCCTCCTGCTAAAGAAGAGGAGGTCTGCTGGACGGAGAAAGAAGATCTGGTCAAAGAGGAGGAGGAAGAGGAGGATGTTACAATACAAAAACAACTAGAGGGTGAGGCTGTTACCGTGAAAGAAGAAGAGAAAGACGTTTCAGTGAAAGAAGAGGAAGACTCGTTCAGAGTGAAAGAGGAGGAGGATGTTACAGTAAAAGAAGAGGAGGAAGAGAAAGAGGAGGATGCAGTTTTTGGAGTGAAAGAGGAGGAGGGGGAGATGACTGTCACATTGGAGGAAGAAGAGGAGGAGATAGGAGATCTGATTAACACCAGTAAGTACCACCTTAAATGTGTTTTTAACTTTGGATATTCGGAGTTGGCTCGTCAATACCTCTTCAACGGAGGGTCCTAGGATGATGACTGATATGTCTAGAATCAGACGACCTAGAGAACAAGCTACCCCTTGTTNGGAGGAAGAGGAGGATGTTACAATACAAAAACAACTAGAGGGTGAGGCTGTTACCGTGAAAGAAGAAGAGAAAGACGTTTCAGTGAAAGAAGAGGAAGACTCGTTCAGAGTGAAAGAGGAGGAGGATGTTACAGTAAAAGAAGAGGAGGAAGAGAAAGAGGAGGATGCAGTTTTTGGAGTGAAAGAGGAGGAGGGGGAGATGACTGTCACATTGGAGGAAGAAGAGGAGGAGATAGGAGATCTGATTAACACCAGTAAGTACCACCTTAAATGTGTTTTTAACTTTGGATATTCGGAGTTGGCTCGTCAATACCTCTTCAACGGAGGGTCCTAGGATGATGACTGATATGTCTAGAATCAGACGACCTAGAGAACAAGCTACCCCTTGTTTTCTCCGTTCCGTTTCCAAAAAGTGACTTAACATATATATTAGAGAAGGGTCTATCTGGGGGGCACGGCATGTTGTGATTTTCGTGTAGTGATGTTTTACTACACACCGTGCCCCCCAATAGTGCCATGCGAGAGTTGGGTTGGCTACACCAAACATTATGGATATCAAATCAAATTTTATTTGTCACATACACATGGTTAGCAGATGTTAATGCGAGTGTAGCGAAATGCTTGTGCTTCTAGTTCCGACCATGCAGTACTATCTAACAAGTAATCTAACAAATTCACAACTACCTTATACACAAAAGAGTAAAGGAATGAATACGAGTATGTACATATAAATATATGGATGAGCGATGGCTGAACGGCATAGGCAAGATGCAGTAGATGGTATATAGTACAGTATATACATGTGAGATGAGTAGTGTAGGATATGTAAACATTATATAAATGGCATCGTTTAAAGTGGCTAGTGATACATTTATTACATCCACTTTTTAATTATTAAAGTGGCTAGAGAGTTGAGTCGATGGCTGAACGGCATAGGCAAGATGCAGTAGATGGTATATAGTACAGTGTATACATTTGATATGAGTAATGTCGGATATGTAAACATTATATACAACATTGTTTAAAGTGGCTAGTGATACATTTGTTACATCCAATTTTCTATTATTTCAAGTCTTATTATTGTAATCTATTGTTTATATTCTATGAGGGTTGTTGTCGTCAACCGCCTGGATTCAGTGGAGAGAGATGCTAAGCTACTAGCATGAATATGCATAGCGATCTGGAGACAACTCCTATAGTGTTTTTATCAAAGTTGTCGGTATGTCACGTGTTCACATAACTTAATCATTATGAAACTTCTGTTAGATCAAGTAGACCTCACGTGGTAAATATGCCGTTCATTTTGTTGTTGACCAAATTCAACACTTTCCACATTGCGCTGATAATGGTTTCCACTTGGATACAACCTACTGTAGTCTACTGGCTTGACCTAGAGAGATACAACCTACTGTAGGCTACTGGCATGACCTATTATGTTACAACTTACTGTAGCCTACTGGCATGACCTATTATGTTACAGCCCACTGGCATGACCTAGAGATTTACAACCTACTGTAGCCTACTGGCATGACCTATTATGTTACAACTTACTGTAGCCTACTGGCATGACCTAGAGATTTACAACCTACAGTAGCCTACTGGCATGACCTACAGAGATACAACCACTTGGATACAACCTACCTAGAAAGACCTAGAAAGATAAAACCACTTGGATACAACCTACTGTAATTGCATGAGAAAATAATGGAGGTAATATACAGTACCAGTCAAAAGTTAGGACACCCACTTAAGGGTTTTTCTTTATTTGTACTATTTTCTACATTGTAGAATAATAGCAAAGACATCAAAACTATGAAATAACACATATGGAATCATGTAGTAACCAAAAAAGTGTTAAACAAATCAAAATATATTTTATATTTGAGATTCTTCAAAGTAGCCACCCTTTGCCTTGATGACAGCTTTGCACACTCTTTGCATTCTCTCAACCAGCTTCACCTGGAATGCTTTTCCAACAGTCTTGAAGGAGTTCCCACATGCGGAGCACTTTTTGTCTGCTTTTCCTTCACTCTGCGGTCCAACTCATCCCAAACCATCTCAATTGGGTTGAGGTCGGGTGATTGTGGAGGCCAGGTCATCTGAAAATCTCAAATTTGATCTCATCAGACCAAAGGACAGATTTCCACGGTCTAATGTCCATTGCTCGTGTTTCTTGGCCCAAGCAAGTGTCTTCTTCTTATTGGTGTCCTTTAGTAGTGGTTTCTTTGCAGCAATATCGACCATGAAGGCCTGATGGTCCTCTGAACTGTTGATGTTGAGATGTGTCTGTTACTTGAACTCTGAAGCAAGCTTAGCGACCTCATGGTCGGAGATGTTAGCTAGCTAGGCTAGTGCTAACTTAACCAGCCCGCTAGCTGACTAATAACAACAACACCGTAAATATTAAATTAAATCGGATAACTAACTAGATGACAGAAGTGGGTTTAAAACACAGTGTCTAATATACACTAAAGCGTCTAAAGATCTTTATTGGTTGGTCTATTGTGTCTATCAAGCTACCGAGGTGTCTGACTAACTGTTGCTGCTGTTGAAAGAAGTGTTCCATCCACTAAATTAGACGTCACACCAGCAACATAACCTTCAAGTTCCACATCGCCATCTGCTGACTGGAGTGGGTAACGCAGTTGAGGAAAATGTAGATTTAATTTTCAGACAACAAGTTAGTGTAGGAAGCATGAGTTTTTACTCACCAGTGTAACACAGTGTGGTTAAAGACTTGGTAACCTAGTTGTATTCACGATCTGGTTACCTAGAAGTACAAACAGTTATGTTTTTGCGTTATTACATATGTTTTCATTTATTTTGGGATATCTTTTAAACTACCCACAATGCAGTATTTCTCAATGTCATATGGAGGATCTACTCTGCTACCGAGTTTGTATGCTAGCTCAGTAGCTTGCTCAAGCTTGCAAACGTTAGCCACACCTCATGCTTTTCATGCACTGTGTGGTTGTGTTATCTAGAGGGAACCCGTTAGCACGGTAGGCTCTGGTGCCTTCTTGCCGTGGGCTCATAACAAAAGAGAAAATCATAGCTTTTTGGTAGGGATGTTACATTTGATACCGACAGCTACGAGGCATGCGTCGAAATTGCTAAGCAGTATACTTCAAAGTAGTGTGTCGATGCCTGTATCACTTTATCAGCAGCACGTGATCAATGACGTTTGAAGCTTAATTTCATCGAACAACCACCTGCTGACTGAGATCTACAAATCACCTTGCATCATAAATAACTACTCATTATTATTTATAAATCAGTCAGCCAGTCACCATTTACCAACAATGCAGCATGGACTATCACTGTCAAACGTTCCCTAAAACACTTCTGTGAACAGGCCTTTCTAATCGACCTGGCCTGGGTATCCTGGCAGGATATTGACCTCATTCCGTCAGTCGAGGATGCCTGGTCGTTCTTTAAAAGCAACTTCCTCTCCATCTTAAATAAGCATGCCCCTTTCAAAAGATGTAGGACTAAGAACAGATACAGCCCTTGGTTCACTTCAGACCTGACTGCCCTTGACCAGCACAAGAACATCCTGTGGCGGACTGCTATTGCATCGAATAGTCCCCGCGATATGCAACTCTTCAGGGAAGTCAGGAACCAATACACGCAATCAGTCAGGAAAGCAAAGGCTAGCTTTTTCAAACAGAAATTTGCATCCTGTAGCTCTAACTCCAAAAAGTTTTGGGACACTGTCAAGTCCATGGAGAACAATAGCACCTCCTCCCAGCTGCCCACTGCACTGAGGCTAGGTAACACGGTCACCACCGACAAATCCATGATAATCGAAAATTTCAACAAGCATTTCTCTACGGCTGGCCATGCTTTCCTCCTGGCTACCCCAACCCCGGCCAACAGCTCCGCACCCCCCGCAGCTACTTGTCCAAGCCTTCCCAGCTTCT
>QNTS01006457.1:18458-34094 GCA_003317085.1 Hucho hucho | reverse complement strand
TCTCCTTCCAGACTCACATTAAACATCTCCAATCCAAAATTAAATCTAGAATTGGCTTTCTATTTCGCAACAAAGCCTCCTTCACTCATGCTGCCAAACTTGCACTAGTAAAACTGACTATCCTACCGATCCTCGACTTCGGCGATGTCATCTACAAAACAGCTTCCAATACTCTACTCAGCAAACTGGATGCAGTCTTTCACAGTGCCATCCGCTTTGTCACCAAAGCCCCTTATACCACCCACCACTGCGACCTGTATGCTCTAGTCGGCTGGCCCTCGCTACATACTCGTCGCCAGACCCACTGGCTCCAGGTCATCTACAAGTCCCTGCTAGGTAAAGCCCCGCCTTATCTCAGCTCGCTGGTAACCATAGCAGCACCCACCCGTAGCACTCGCTCCAGCAGGTATATCTCACTTGTCACCCCCAAAGCCAATTCCTCTTTTGGCCGCCTTTCCTTCCAGTTCTCTGCTGCCAATGACTGGAACGAACTACAAATTGTTTTGAAACTGGAGATACTTATCTCCCTCACTAGTTTTAAGCACCAGCTGTCAGAGAAGCTCACAGATCACTGCACTTGTACATAGCCCAACCAACTACCTCATCCCCTACCGTAGTCATTTATTTATCTTGCTCCTTTGCACCCCAGTATTTTTACTTTGCACATTCATCTACTGCACATTTACCATTCCAGTGTTAAATTGCTATACTGTAGTTACTTTGCCACCATGGCCTATTTATTGCCTTATGTTCCTTATCCTACCTCATTTGCACACATTGTATATAGATTAGTTTTTTTCCCTACTGTATTATTGACTGAGTGTTTGTTTACTCCAATGTGTAACTATGTGTTGTTGTATGTGTTGAACTGCTTTGCTTTATCTTGGCCAGGTCGCAGTTGTAAATGAGAACTTGTTCTCAACTTGCCTACCTGGTTAAATAAAGGTGAAATAAAAAAATAAAATAAAAATGTCCTCGAACACGGCCAGTGGTTTAGTAGAAGACATAAAGGCTTCGCTGCGCACGTGCTACGGTGTGGGACGTCATCTATAATAATTTTATAATAATTTGGCTGTTCTAACTTCTGTGTTTCTCAAAGCTTTGAGTAATACAATTATTTATGACACTATTGGTTGGAAAGCGTCAATGCTTCAGGAAGTTGTTCCCCATCACTGCTTTTCAGCATGTTCTCTGTGAAGTAGAATACGGGAGTTTTGTACGTTTTTCCACCTTGGCTTACTGCTAGTGCGCTAGCTGACTGACTTCTGGAATCTTATCTATTTTGGATGTTGGGGATTTTCCCTGCCATCATTCTGTATGTTTCTGCTCTTTTGATCTGCAGTCATGTTTTTTTAGTTGGGTTCTAACTGGTCTCCGGTAGTTGGGCTCCAGCTTGCTGACCATAGCTAGTTGGCTAAATAGCTAATGTTAGCTGGCTGGTAAGATAAGTGCATATAGCTAACAATCTTTGATGTTTGGTTAGATGGCATTATGTATTTCCAAAACGTTGGTTTACTTTAATCACTCAAGTAATGAGTGCAAACAATTGGTTTAATTTGAAGTTCTACATTTGAAGTTATTTCTGTTGTAGTTTACATCATAGGGAATAGGTTGGTCCCCCATATTACTTCACACCTGACTTTGGCATTCTTCTGAATTCTGATGGGTTTTATGTAATAACTCCAAAAATAGAACAGCGATCTGTAACTTTGCATTGGAACTAAAAAAATATATTTAATTTGATATTTTACGAACACTACAAAATAAACACATACAAATGACAACATCATACAAATATTAACTACATCACACCTGCCCAGACCAACTAGCACACCCTCATCTCCAGCGCCCACATCACTCTCCACCACATGGCCTCAAACTGCACCATTTTATTTCTCTCCGTCTCCCAGCACTTTACATGTGTAGATAATAAAGCATTTGACCTTTCCACTGAATTAACAACGGAGGATTGGTTGGTTTCCAGTTTAAGTACTTAAGATGATTGACGAGAAAAGTATCATCCAACTCTGGGGTATCTCACTGCAAACTTTTTCCATTTGGAATGACAATTTTATCTTACCATTTCTACCAATCTGCGTGCCAGTTCCTGGGTCGGTGAAGAGCGATATTAAATTGAAGGAATAAATCCGAGCCTCACGCTCATCACCTGTGGAAGGCTTCCAGCGAGGCGTGGATTTAATACTATGTTGTACCTAGTTTCCCTCCTTCAGGGAACAGTAGTTATAGTCATAACGTGTGGATTTAATAGTATGTTGTACCTAGTTTCCCTCCTTCAGGGAACAGTAGTTATAGTCATAATGTTAAGCTTGTCATATGATGAACTTCAACTTAAATACTGGATCTTGCTGTGGGACAGTTTTTTGTATTCAGATCTCTGAAATGCACTCTAACTACGTAACATTTATTGTCTCCTTATGTTACGCTGGGAAAACAGTTTTCATGGGCACAGAAATCCTAAATCATTTCAGTTTGCTAAATCCAATGGTTCTAACCGAGAGTCATCTTAAGTTGAACACCCAAATGGATACTGTCATTAACTCAGTTCTTAAATAATTAAACATAATTCTTAATACTGTAGCTGTTTAGTTAATCACATGTTCAACTATCATCAGCTGATCCAGGAAATTATTTTCTGAATGACAGTCGAATGACAAACATCACGGCATTGGTATATTTGTTGTTAGATGAAGTTATGGGTCCTACAGTAGGTCTATGTTGTTGTTAGGTGAAGTTCTGGGTCCTACAGTAGGTCTATGTTATTGTTAGCTGAAGTTATGGGCCAATTTGGCAAACAGTGTACAAACCCTCATTGTCAGGCTGATGGAAAAGCCATAGAGCATTTTACTGGTTGAAGTGGTTTTTAAGTACAAAGCGGTTGATTTGCGATGATGACACAAACATTATATTAAGCAGCACATTCAAACGAGCCTTACAATTATAATCCAAAGTAGTGTGAAATGCACTCATAAGCAGCCTGGAAATGGAGGTTACTCCCCTGAGTTTTCCCCCATTCACATTCATAATACATTGTGAAAATCTTTGCTCACCATTTTTGCTCTAGGCAGATATACTACATCCATAACTAGCGGTTTCCTCATTAGCAGAGAGGTGTTTCTGCAATCAAATTGTGTGCGCATCGCCCTCGTGCCACAATTTTATTAAACACAGAAAGGGGTCTATATTGGAGACCAAAGTCATCTGGCACACTGCTTAGGAATTCAGCAACGTTAACTTATTTCTAGCCTACAATCATCGATTTCACTGCTAATGTGAAAACAAGACAAAATATGACTTTTCTTGACTACTATTCTTGCTCATTTGTCAAATAATTTTAACATTGTTGTACAACATCATCAACATCATGGCTACGCTGTTGGCATCACCTTTTACAGTGGATTTCCACTGTTGTGGGCCTTTAACCATCTGTCTGACTTTGTTGTTCACACAGGAGAGAGACGTGACTATTGTGGATCCTCTGGGGAGACTCAACAACGTCATGATGCTGACGAGGCAGAGAAGAGTCTCTCCAGATCAGAACACCTCAAAAAATCTTATAGCTGTGATCAATGTGGGAAGAGTTTTACTGGATCTAGAAATCTGACTTCACACCAGAGAACACACACAGGAGAGAAACCTTACAGCTGTGATCAATGTGGGAAGAGATTTGGTCATTCTAGTGATCTGACAGTGCACCAGAGAATACACACAGGAGAGAAACCTTATAGCTGTGATCAATGTGGAAAGAGGTTTGGTCAATCTGGACATCTGACAGTGCACCAGAGAACACACACAGTAGAGAAACCTTATAGCTGTGACCAGAGATAATCTAATAAAAGATCAAATATCAGAAAATGTATACATGAAGGAGTTGTTTCATGATATCAATGAATTAATGTCACAATGTAGAATGTTTTAGCATTGTAGTAGGAGTATTTTCACAATGTAGAAGCCTAAACTTTTGCCCCCTTATCAATTGATTTCAACATGATATGGATATTAGCATCAGGGGCAAAATCCAGGCTCTGAAATGGAAGAGTACTAATTCACGTGATTTAACAAAAAGTGACTAACAAAAAAAGACTTGTGTTACACTTACCACGTTGGTGACCCACTTGAATCATAATGTAGCTAGCTGTTTTCTACAAATGGTCCTCTAACCAGTGATGTACACATTATTCCCAGATTCCGTGTGGTTTTTGAGCTGTTAGTTTTAACAGGGCGTGCAACCTCATCTCCCTCCTCTCGGCACAATTGATTTCAACATGATATCGATGAGTAATGACAAAAGTCTTGCATTCCTTTGTTTAGCGACCCCTACATTTAAATGCATCACTCCAAAATGTAGCTGACTGTCTTCTGCAGGTTGTCCTCTAACCAGTGAGGTAAAAGATATCTCCCATTTCCATGTGTTTTTTTAGTTGTGTTAGTTTCAACAGCACGTACAACCTGATTTCCCCCCTAATTGATATCAGTGATTTATTGCTACTTGTTGAAACAACAGCGTTTCTGGTGCTTGTGCAGTTTATAAGGAGCTTGTTTAAAAAATACAAGTAATATGATTATTGTGGCAGATGTTTGTGTATATAGCACATTTTATGTTTAGGGTTTCAATTTATCCCAAACTGTTTCTGCATATTGGTTATTGATTTTGACACATTAAAACTGTGTTTTGACATTGGGCTATCCCACCTAGCAAAATGTAAAAGACTTTGAAAATAAGGCTATGCATTCAAATATTTCATATTTACTTTTCATGAAACATTTAGTAATCATTATTTATGTAACCAACGGACAATGATTTGGTACAATTATATTGACATTGTTGCCCTGCTTTTATAATATCAGGGTTCATTCTCAGATGTGCCAACCCAAATGTACTAGAGCATGACATTGGGGACTGGGCCCAGATCCAACAACATGCGTATCAAGTGAACCCTGAAAAGAGAGAGAAGCTCCGCAGTGAGGTGGAAAGTTACTATGGATATTGCAGGAGTTTCCTCTTGAAATCAGACATGTCTGTGGTGAGGACAACTTGGTTGCTGATTGTCTCAAAGGGTGGGCAGTCAAAAATATTTGTGTTTTGCATTTAGCCAGTGAGTTGCCATGGATCCCAATTTATTTTGACTGCACGTTTTCCCGTATTGGAGATGAGTTTTGTTTGGGCTCGTTCCAAGGGGACGAGAGTTCTAGAAGCTAGTGAGTTTTAGGAAGACGAGAGTTCTAGAAGCTACTGAGTTTTTCAAAAAATAAGATTGTAGAAAAATATATATACTTAGAAATTCATGTTTTTTTCTTGTTTTTAATTGTTGACAGCCAGTAGACACCATGTTTATATTGTAGAAGGTGAAGCATTGTAGTTGATTATAATGTGAAATGGAAGTTGTTTTCTGTTGGTGGTGAGCAAACATGTCCAACAAAAATATAGGATATATTTGTTGTCTTAAGGGGGAAGGTGTTACAGACTTTGGTTTTCCCATTTATGTTTTGAGGTTGGACTTTAGCACGTAGGAAAGGGGGATACCTAGTCAGTTGTACAACTGAATGCATTCAACTGAAATGTGTCTTCGGTGCACTGATTGGTGTCACCTCGTTAGTCAGTATGTGTTACACCTGTGCTGGCTTGTCCATCACGTTAGTGGGAAGGTGTTTCACCTGAGCTGGTCCAGGTTCTATTTAAGAGTGTCTGGCCCAGTGCTCCAGGTTCTATTTAAGAGTGTCTGGCCCAGTGCTCCAGTTGTCTTGATAGATGTGGAGAGTCAACACCTTTTAGTTGCTCCACCTTTTTGGTTTGCTTCCTGTCTAAGTTTGGTGTGGGTTTTTCTTTTGTTTGCCTCTTCTTGGGCAGATTTAGTGGGTCTCATGGTGGGTGTCTTTTAGGTCCCAGTTGTTGTTACTAGTCAACTTTCAGTGGACACCCCCATAGTGTCTTTCAGAACCCTTCCTAAAACCCCACCTGTTTAGTTGTTGTCAGTGACTCTTTGCTAGTTCCCTCTTCTGTTAGATTTTTTTGATGGGGAACGTAACACACAATGTAGTAAGACAGACTTCTAGTTTGGGTTGGATATTGTCAATGGCATTTTAATCAATGTCATTTCCTTAGAATGCTCATTTAGTCTTTCAGTTGTTAATCTTGTTTTTTATCCCCTTATGTTTGTTGTGTAATAAATATTTCTGTTTATTTTCATAGTTTTTTTCCTGTGAAACCATTGCGTTGCATTCATGTCTGAAATGTGCTGTATAAATAAAGCTTTATTTGATTACAACATATTGTGAACCCAAAGACCGAGCAATCAAGACTCTTGCCAAACCAATGAACAAATATGTGTAAAAGCAACACATTTCTTGGTATGAAAAACATTAGCACTTTTCACATCTTTGAAATAATATGTCAAAGGATTCAACTACTGAGAACTGAAACAAACAAATGGATCAAACAGATCAATCCCACTTTTTCAGCCTGCTGAAGGCGTGGTGGAGTGGTAAACACCACCCCCGGCTCTACCAGGGGCTTGAGGTTGTCTCCCACAGCTCTGCTTATGTCATGTTCTGTGGCCTTGCTGTTCCATTTCTTGACTGCCCCTGCAACACAGAAAGAAACACATTTAGTCATGTTAAATAAAACACTCCAAGTAATGGATATGGAGCATCTATTGCCTCAGTTACACCTGGCACCTAAATGTGACTTCTGTCATCTGATCACTCCAAGCTGCATTAGGTTCAGATCTACCAGGATGGTCCTTTGACATAGTGGGTACTTCCGCCACATCTATAATAACCGTCCGGCACTAGGAGCACTAAGGTACTTATGACTGATGATGTTGGGGGACCTGCTGGGGTTCTATCAGTGATGTAACAGTGTTTTTAATGGTCGAACTGTTTAAGTGGGGAGAACTGAAGGAAGCATTGGACGTGTTGGTCTGGAGGGAGGGGAGGTTATCATCCTGGGTCATATTTTTATAACGATCCATTGCGTCATGTAGCCATTCCTCTGGGTAACCCCGCTGTCTGAAACACTCATCCAGACAGTTCTCTGGGTAACCCCGCTGTCTGAAACACTCATCCAGACAGTCGGCTTGTTTGTCATAGTCACTCTGTGTACTACAAATCCTGCATATGCGACTTTATTGGCTGATGGGGAGGATCTTTTTTTAGGGGTGTAGGGTGGAAGCTGCCTCCCTGTAACAGGGAATTCCTGTCCCCCAGCTTCCTGTATAGGTCTGTGCTAAAGCCACCCCCCTCCCTCTTAATCAAAATGTCCAGATAACTTGTTTCATATGCATCAAAGGTGAGGGTGAATTTCAGATGTTCACTGCTTGTATTGATGAAGGAGTGGAATCCATGAAGTTCCTCTGCTGTCCTCTGGAATAGAAGGAACACGTCATCAATGAAGCCTTTCACAGAGCCTGATGAGGTGCTAGAATGGATTGTTAGGGCTGACAATCACATTCTTCTCAAACAACCCCACATACAGATTGGTATAATTAGATGCAATTTTTTTACTTGTCTTGTCTGTTTCTTTACACCTGCTATGTAAAAGAGACAGAAGAATGCGTGATGGTCAATGCTATCCTGGATATTTGGGACATCCCTACCCTAAACCCTACCTTAACCATTTTAAATGTCAACTTCAATGGGCTAGGGACGTCCCAAGGATGTATCTCTACCTGAAAATACATGATCTAAGTGATTGATAGTTGGTATTCAGCAGTCATAAAGCCTTATTTCCTTTAATGAACTACTAAAATAGTGATTTTGTCAGACAGCATAGACAGCAGCTCTACACTTTATTGACTGACTGGTCCATTCATCCTTCCATCCCTCCTCAGCCTTCCTCTCCTCTGAAGACCCAGTGAGGGTGGAGCTCAGTCAGAGAGCTGTTGAGGGACTGGTTAGGAAGAACACTTCTACAGCCAGAGAGGTGAGAGGTCACACATTGAATAGATGGTAAATATTTATGACCCCTTAGCGGTTCATCACATAAGCAAAAGGGAATATGTTCCATCATCTATGTTTATTTACATTAGTGCAAATTGTCCATTGATATTGGTGTAATTTCTCACCCCTTTTGGCTGTATGAAAGTTAATTTCCCCTCAGGCACACACATTTGTTCTTTGATATTATGAAGCTAATTTGTGTCAAAGATACTTTTCCCCACTCATTCACCCCATCTCTTTACATTGCTTATGCATATTCAGTGGCCTGACTGCATCCAGACTATGTCAAAGGCCCATCCTGGTAGATCTGAACCTAATGCAGCTTGGAGTGATCAGATGACAGAAGTCACATTTAGGTGCCAGGTGTAACTGAGGCAATAGATGCTCCATATCCATTACTTGGAGTGTTTTATATAATATGACTAAATGTATTACTTTCTGTGTTGCAGGGGCAGTCAAGAAATAGAACGGCAAGGCCACAGAACATGACATAAGCAGAGCTGTGGGAGACCACCTCAAGCCCCTGGTAGAGCCGGGGGTGGTGTTTACCACTCCACCACACCTTCAGCAGGCTGGAAAAGTGGGATTGATCTATTTGTTTGTTTTTATTTTCAACAAAAATGCACATTTCAGTTTTCAGTAGTTGAATCCTTTGACATGGGATTGATACTGATTTTCATACTAAGACGGACCAAGAGTCTGTTGATTGGTCGGTCATTGGGTTCATATATATATCTTTCTCACTAACTTTAAGCATCAGCTGTCAGAGCAGCTTACCGATCATTGCACCTGTACACAGCCCATCTATAAATAGCCACACCCAACTACCTCATCCCCATATTGTTATGTATTTCAGCTCTTTTGCAACCCAGTATCTCTACTTGCACATTCTTCTCCTGCACATATATCACTCCAGTGTTTAATTGCTAAATTGTAATTACTTCACCACTAAGGCCTATTTATTGTCTTACCTCTCTAATCTTACCTCATTTGCACACACTGTATATAGACTTTTCTATTGTGTTATTGTACGTTTGTTTATCCCATGTGTAACTCTGTGTTGTGTTGCACTGCTTTGCTTTATCTTGGCCAGGTCGCAGTTGTAAATGAGAACTTGTTCTCAACTAGCCTACATGTATTATGACATCAGATAGAACTACCTGGTTAAATAAAGGTGAAATAAACAGTATTATGACATCAGATAGAACTACCTGGTTAAATAAAGGGGAAATAAACAGTATTACGACATCAGATAGAACTACCTGGTTAAATAAAGGGGAAATAAAAATATTTTTGTTGTTGAAATCAAATCAAGCTTTATTTATACAGCACATTTCAGACATGGATGCAACAGGAAAAAAACAATTAAAAGAATGAAAATAAACAACTATTTAGTACACAACAAACAGAAGACTAACAACTAAAAGACTAATGAGCAACATAAGGAAATGCCATTGATTAAAATATTAATTGGATGCAATACCCAACCCAAAATATAAGCTTGTTTTTTAGGAGGGGCACTGAAAGTTGACTAGTAACAACAACTGGGACCTAAAAGACACCCACAATGAGACCCGCTAAAACTGCCCAAGAAGAGGCAAACAAAAGAAAAAACCCACACCAAACTTAAAGACAAGAAGCGAAGCAAACCAAAAAGATGGAGCAACTAAAGGTGTTGAATCTCCACATCTATCAAGACAACTGGAGCACTGGGCCAGACACTCTTAAATAGAACCTGGACCAGCTCAGGTGAAACACCTTCCCACTAACGAGATGGACAAGCCAGCACAGGTGTAACACATACTGACTAACGAGGTGACACCAATCAGTGCACCGAAGACATTTCAGTTGAATGCATTCAGTTGTACAACTGATTAGGTATCCCCCTTTCCTACAAGCTAAAGTCCAACCTCAAAACATAAATGGAAAAACCAAAGCCTGTTACACCTTCCCCCTTAAGACAAGTATATCCTATATTTCTGTTGGACAAGTTTGCTCACCACCAACAGAAAACAACTTCCATTTCTCATTATAATCAACTACAACGCTTCACCTTCACCAATATAAACATGGTGTCTACTGGCTGTCAACAATTAAAAACAAGAAAACAACGTATTTTTTCCCCACTAGCTTCTAGAACTCTCGTCTTCCTAAAACTCACTAGCTTCTAGAACTCTGGTTCGCTTGGAACGAGCCCAAACAAAACTAATCTCCAATACGGAAAAACGTGAAGTCAAAATAAATTGTGATCCACGGCAACTCACTGGCTAAACACAAAACACAAATCTTTTTGACTGCCCACCCTTGAGACAATCAGCAACCAAGTTGTCCTTACCACGGACATGTCTGATTTCAAGAGGAAACTCTTGCAATATCCGTAGTAACTTTCCACCTCACTGTGGAGCTTCTCTCTCTTTTCAGGGTTCATTCAATAGGCATGTTGTTGGATCGGGGCACAGTCCCCAATGTCATGCTCTAGTACATTTGGGTTGGCACAGAATGAACCAAATTGTACCAAATATTGTCAGTTGGTTACATAAATAATTATGATTACTAAATGTTACATGAAATGTAAATATGAAATATTTGGTTGCATAGTCTTATTTTCAAAGTATTTTCAATGACATTTTGCTAGGTGGGATAGCCCAATTTCAAAACACAGTTTTAACGTGTCCAAATCAATAACCAATATGCAGAAACAGTTTGTGATATATTGAAAACCTAAACATAAAATGTGCTATATACACAAACATCTGCCACAATAATCATATTACTTGTATTTTTTTAAACAAGCTCCTTATAAACTGCACAAGCACCAGAAACACTGTTGTTTTGACAAGTAGCAATAAATCACTGATATCGATTAGGGGGGAAATCAGGTTGTACGTGCTGTTGAAACTAACACAACTAAAAAAACACATGGAAACGGGAGATATCTTTTACCTCACTGGTTAGAGGACAACCTGCAGAAGACAGTCAGCTACATTTGGGAGTGATGCATTTAAATGTAGGGGTCGCTAAACAAAGGAACGCAACACTTATTTGTCATCACTCATCAATATCATGTTGAAATCAATTGTGTGAGAGGAGGGAGATGAGGTTGCACGTCCTGTTAAAACTAACAGCTCAAAAACCACACGGAATATGGGAATAATGTGTACATCACTGGTTAGAGGACAATTTGTAGAAAACAGCTAGCTACATTTTGAAGTGTTGCATTTTGATTCCGGTGGGTCACCAACGTGGTAAACAGCTAGCTACATTTTGAAGTGTTACATTGTGATTCCAGTGGGTCACCAACGTGGTAAACAGCTAGCTACATTTTGAAGTGTTACATTGTGATTCCAGTGGGTCACCAATGTGGTAGGAGTAACACAGCTCTTTTTTAGTTAGTCACTTTCTGTTAAATCACATAAATAGTAACTCTTTCAATTCAGAGCCTGGATTTTTCCCGAGGCTAATATCCATATCATGTTGAAATCAATAGAACAGGGGGCAAACGTTTAGTGTTCTACATTGTGACATTTTTAAAATACTCCTACTACAATGTTAAAACATTCTACATTGTGACATTCATTCAAATACTCCTACTACAAAACATTCTATATTGTGACGTTACTAAAATACTTCACAATATTAAAAACATTCTACATTATTTCATTGATATAAAACAACCATGTATTTTCTGATGTTTAGTCAGATCTTTTATCAGATTATCTCTTCCCACATTGATTACAGCCACAAGATTTCTCTCCTGTGTGTGTTGTCTGGTGTGATACCAGGTTGTTTAGCCAAGTAAAACTCTACCCACATTGACTACAGCTATATTATTTCTCTCCTGTGTGTTCTCTGGTGTGTTGCCAGACAGCCAGATGTACCAAAACTCTTCCCACATTGATCACAGCTATAAGGTTTCTCTCCTGTGTGTTCTCTGGTGTTTTGTCAGGCTGTTTGGCTGAGTAAAACTCTTCCGGCATTGATCACAGCTATAAGGTTTCTCCCCTGTGTGTGTTCTCTGATGTAGAGTCAGATTGCTAGATGTAGTACATCTCTTCCCACATTGATCACAGCTACACGGTTTCTCTCCTGTGTGTATCCGCTGGTGTACTATCAGGCTGTTTGGCTGAGTAAAACTCTTCCCACATTGATCACAGCTATACGATTTCTCCCCTGTGTGTGTTCTCTGGTGTGTTGACAGATGGCCAGATGTACCAAAACTCTTCCCACATTGACCACAGCTATTTGGTTTCTCTCCTGTGTGTATTCTCTGATGTATAGCTAGATGTAGTAAATCTCTTCCCACATTGACCACAGCTATAAGGTTTCTCTCCTTTGTGAACTCGCTGGTGTATTACAAGCTCTGATGAAGATTTGCAACGTTTCCCACAGTCAGAGCAGCAGTGAGGTTTCTTCCCTGTGGATCTCTGCTGGTGTTTCTTGAGGTGTTCTGATCTGGAGAGACTCTTCTCTTCCTCGTCAGGATCATGATGTTGTTGAGGCTCCACAGAGGATCTACGATAGTCCCACCTCTCTCCTGTATGAATGACAAAGTCAGACGGTTAAAGGCCCACAACAGCAGAAATCCACTGTTTATTTGAGGTAAAAGGTTAGGCCCAGAGCATACCCATGAAGTTGACGTCTGTTAACCTCTTACGGATCCAATCCCGGGAACGGGATCGTTTTCAGAGCAAACAAAGCGCGCCAAATTCAAAATAATTTTTTTAAATATTTAACATTCTTGGAAATACAAGTGTTGCATACGGTTGCAAAGATTAGAGTCTTGTTAATATCACAGCGTTGTCAGATTTCAAAAAGTCTTGACGGCGAAAGCACAACATTTAATTGTTTGAGGATAGCACCTCACATATTTTATGCATTAGCATAAATCCATAACCAGCGCGGGTCTCACAAAACACATATAAGAGCTAAAATAAATCGCTTACCGTTTGATGATCTTCTGCTGAGGGCAATCCGAAGTGTCCAAGCAAGACAATTCATGGTTCTTTTGTTAGAAAAAGTCATTGTTTATATCCATGAATCTCCATTTGGTTGGCGCGTTGTTCAGATAAATCACCAAGCATTCACTGTCTACTCGCCCGTTGTACAGTGAAGAGAAAGCGTTCAAATTATACCTATCAACTTTGCCCAAACAAATCAAACATAATTTATAATGTATCCTTAAGTATCCTTTTATCTATATTAACGATTATATTTCACACGGATAATAACCTAAACTATAGAAAAGGAAAATATCGAGCTGCGCGCTCCCGGGTCCCCTGTGCCCAAGACAGAAATCACTTCCTGACTCCTCCGATATAAACATCCTGTTTGAGGCTATTTCTCAAGACCAAGTCATCAAACTGTCTAAAGACTGTTGAAATCTAGTGGAAGCCATAGGTACTGCAATCTGGGTCCTATTTTACTGAGAATCACATAGGTAGACATTTGAAGTGAGGGCATGTCCCAAAAAAATAAATTCAGGACAGAAATTCCTCGGGTTTTTGCTTGCCATATCAGTTCTGTTATACTCACAGACATTATTTTAACAGTTTTAGAAACTTCAGAGTGTTTCCTATCCAATAGTAATTATATGCATATCCTAGTTTCTGGGCCTGAGTGGCAGGCATTTTACTTTGGGCACGTCAGACAGGCGAAAATTCAAAAAATGTGACCCTAGCCCTAAGAAGTTAAATGATTTGACAATTAAGACAGTCAAGTTAACTACAATTTTTGTCATGTTTTGTCTTGTTTTCACATTAGTAGTAACTAGAAATAAGTTAAAGTTATTGAAATCCTAAGCAGTGTGCCAGACAACTTTTGGTCTCCAATATAGGCCCCTTTCTGTGTTAGCTACAATTGCAGCACGAGAGCAATGCGCACACAATTATATTGCAAAAACTCCTCCCTGCTAATGAGGAAACCGCTAGTTATGGATGTAGTATATGTGCCTGGAGCAGAAAATGGTGAGCAAAGATTTTACTTTTGGAATATTATTGTAAGGCTCGTTTGAATATTCTGCTTAATATATGTTTGTGTTATTGTCGCAAATCAACTGATTTATACTTAAAAAACACTTCAACCAGTAAAATACTCTTTGGCTTTTCCATCAGCCTGACAATGAGGGATTGTACACTGTTTGCCAAATTGGCCCATAACTTCACCTAACAATAACATAGACCTACTGTAGGACCCAAAACATCACCTACCAACAACATAGACATACCGTAGGATCAATAACTTCACCTAACAAAAACAGACCTACTGTAGGATCCATAACTTCACCTAACAAAAACAGACCTACTGTAGGACACATAACCTCACCTAACATAAACCTACTGTAGGACCCATAACAACACCGAACAACAACATAAACCTACTGTAGGACCCATAACTTCACCTAACAACATAGACCTACTGTAGGACCCACAACCTCACCTAACACAGACCTACTGTAGGACCCATAACTTCACCTAACAAAAACAGACCTACTGTAGGACCCATAACCTCACCTAACATAAACCTACTGTAGGTCCCATAACAACACCGAACAACATAGACCTACAGTAGGACCCATAACCTCACCTAACAATAACATAGACCTACTTTAGGACACACAACTTTACCTAACAAAAACAGACCTACTGTAGGACCCATAACTTCACCTAACAACATAGACCTACTGTAGGACCATTAACAAAAACGAACAATAACATAGACCTACTGTAGGACCCATAACTTCAGCTAACAAAAACATAGACCTACTGCAGGAACCATAACAACACCAAACAACAACATAGACCTACTGTAGGACCCATAACTTCACCTAACAACAACATAGACCTACTGTAGGACCCATAACCTCAGCTAACAACAACATAGACCTACTGTAGGACCCATAACAACACCAAACAATAACATAGACCTACTGTAGGCCCCATAACCTCACAAAAAAAAACAGACCTACCTACTGTTTGACCCATAACCTCACCTAACATAAACCGACTGTAGGACCCATAACTTCAGCTAAAAAAAACAGACCTACTGTAGGCCCCATAACCTCACCAAACAAAAACAGACCTACCTACTGTAGGACCCATAACCTCACCTAACATAAACCTACTGTAGGACCCATAACAACACCGAACAACAACATAGACCTACTGTAGGACCCATAACAACACCGAACAATAACATAGACCTAATGTTATCCAGTGTGTTACTATGGGTTACAGCAGTACGAACTGTTGTTCCATGTTGTGAATGTTATCCAATGTATTACTATTGGTTACAGCAGTATGGCCTGTTCCATGTTGTGAATGTTATCCAATGTGTTACCTCGGGATACAGCAGTATGGTTACTGTTGTTCCATGTTGTGAATGTTATCCAATGTGTTACTATGGGTTACAGCAGTATGGCCTGTTGCTCCATGTTGTGAATGTTATCCAATGTGTTACTATTGGTTACAGCAGTATGGTTACTGTTGTTCCATGTTGTGAATGTTATCCAATGTGTTACTCTGGGTTACAGCAGTATGGACTGTTGTTCCATGTTGTGAATGTTATCCATTGTGTTACTATGGGGTAGAGCAGTATGGCCTGTTGTTCCATGTTGTGAATGTTATCCAATGTGTTACTATGGGTTACAGCAGTATGGCCTGTTGTTCCATGTTGTGAATGTTA
>QNTS01006456.1:0-13458 GCA_003317085.1 Hucho hucho | reverse complement strand
ATGGTATCACCCTTCTCCCCCCTCACCTACTCTCTATGGTATCACCCTTCTCCCCCCTCACCTACTCTCTATGTATCACCCTTCCTCACCTACTCTCCATGGTATCATATTTGATCTTTGCAACAATGAGACAATAATAAGGCATCGATACTGTTGCTTTTAGAGTATAATTAGTTCTATTGCTGTTATTTATATAGTTGGAGTTGATGATTCTGATTGCATATTGTCTGATGATTAGGGTGTGTTCAGAGCATAAGGTCTGCTGTGATGACTGTCAGGTGTTCCGTACACACAGACACAGTAATGCCAATAACGTTTTCACAGATCAACAGTTCCACTGTTCAGCTTGGTTTTATAACTATTTTAGTTTGTTTAAGTTTTAAAAAATATATATTTTTTAGTTCACAACACTGCATATTTTAGTAATTCAAATCCCGTGTACAAACCATTTCTGTTTTATATGTCTAAATATACAAGAAACAAATATAGTTGATTTATAGATTTTGAAGAACGTGCCACTTTATTGTAGCAGAGGAAGATGGATGAGATTTGTAATATTTTTTCTGGTTGGTTGTAATTATATTTATACGTCGGATCTTCTGCAGTTCCCCGTCTGTACCCGAATGGCACCGTATTCCCTATGTAGTGCACTACTTTGTATCAGGGCCTATAGGACTCTGTTCAAAAGGAATGGCTCCATATTCCCTATGTAGTGCACTACTTTGTATCAGGGTCTATAGGACTCTGTTCAAAAGGAATGCACTACGTAGTAAGGAACAGGGTGCCGTTTCGGACTCAAACCCTGTCGCACTGTTGTTGCCGACACACACGTGAATGTTTTGGCTTTAAAAAAGAGATGCTTCATTTTGTTTTTCTATTGCTGAGACGAGAAGAGATATATTTAAAAATGTTTTCAGACCGAGGTTTGGTTTTTAGAAGTCTATTTTACGACTAGGTGGTTTTGGGGTGTCCTGGGAACAAAAAGACAAAGGGGTAGGATAGCACATGTTAAAAGCAATAATCAAATGGTTTGTTTAAGGTTGTCTCCCAAATGGCACCCTGCTTCCTATAAAGTGCCCTACTTTTGACCACATCCCCTATGGGCCATGGCACCCTATTCCCTAAATAGCCATATGGGCCATGGTTAAAAGTAGTGCACTATATAGGGAATAGGGTGTCATTTGGGACACGGGATAGTTTTAGTGTACAAACTGTAATTACCAGAATTAAGTTCTTTGTGTATATACTGTGCGGTACATTGTGTGTATATAGTGTACGGTACGCATTGTGTATTTACCAGGGGTTGGAACCGGTTCAGGGAACAGAACTGGAACAGAACCACGAGAACGAAAGTGATCTATACTGTTCCGGAACAGAACCATTATTTTAAAAGCATGGGAATCGATTAATAAAATGATTTTATGTTCAGGGCATTTTTTTTCCAGTCACAAAAAAAAAAACGCAACAAAGCACCTACTGTATGCAAACCCCTGACCAGTCACTCAGAAATGATTTACAGAGTCTGCCTGCCTCACCTGTCACTCAAACTTATTCCAGTGTCTGCCTGCCTGCCTGCCTGCTGCCTTCCTGCCAACTGAAAATCTTTGCCGGTGTGTAGGCTATCGGCCCTTCCCCCTCCCTCCAAAGCATGCATATGCATAATCTACTGTAGCTACTGACGTTACAGGCGTGATTCAGAAATTAAAGGGAAAATATTTTTTATTAGAGAACAATGGATTAACTGTTTCAATGCTGGTTAAGGATACTATAGTTATCACATTTCACACTGGATTTTATTCTGGTGCTGCTCTGCACACACAAGCTTGTTAGCTAGCTAGCTAGCAAGTGCTTTCCAGAAACCCAGCCTAAACAGAAACCGAAGCCATTCCTCCGTAGGCGTCATGCCCCAGCCCTCTCTTCACCTGCAACATTTCAGGTGCATGTCGCACCCTACACTACACTTGTCTGTCCAATGCATTTATACAGAACAAAAATATAAACGCAACATTCAACAATTTTATCGATTTTACGGAGATACAGTTCACATGAGGAAATCAGTCAATTTAAATAAATTCATTAGGCCCTAATCTGGATTTCACATGACTGGGAGTACAGATATGCATCTGTTGGTCACAGGCCCAAAAATGGGCCTCACAGTGGGCCTCGGGATCTCGTCACTGTATTTTTGTGCATTCAAATTGCCATAGATAAAATGCAATTGTTGTTCATTGCCCGTAGTTTATGCCTGCCCATACCATAACCCCACCGCCACCATTGGGCACTCTGGCCTTTTATTGTCCCCAGCACAAGGTGCACCTGTGTAATGATCATGCTGTTTAATCAGCTTAACCTGCCACACCTGTCAGGTGAATGGATTATCTTGGCAAATTATAAATGCTCACTAACAGGGATGTAAACAAATTTGTGTACAACATTTGAGAGAAATATGTTTTTTTGTGATTATGGACATTTTCAGGTATCTTTTATTTCAGCTCATGAAACATGGGACCAACACTTTACATGTTTTATATTTTGGTTCAGTGTACATTCTGTAGCATGCCTGCTCCGTAGCAAGCTCCTCTATCCACTGGTGAAGTAATTTGATGTAGAGCTAAATGAAAAACAACATTTTAATTTCAGAGGTTTAAAAAGGAACAGAAAGGAACAACATAAAACGTAACTTTTTGGGGGGTTCGAACCGGTTCAGAACTTTATATTGCTGGTCGGAACAGTGGAACGGAACGAAAACAAATTATGGTTCTGTTCAGAACGAACGATTGGAAAATAATTTAGGTTCCAACCCCTAGTATAAACTGTACCGCGGTACATTGTGTATTAGTGCTGAGCGATTAGTGCTTTTTGAGGTTGGTTCGGATAGATTATATGAAAAAATAAAAAATTATATTTCACTTTCGATAGTTTTTTCAGACATGAAATGCACAATGCATTATTATGTGGGTTTAATGCTGTAACAACACAGAATAAAACAATGAATAAAAGTCCCATGATGGTAGTGACTGCACATTACTGCTTATCACTTATTAACCATCATTTTTTGCACATTACTTTATTAAAATATTTCAGTTCTTGTGTATATTACATTTGTTTTATTTGATGACTTTATTATTTCATTCCAAGTCATCATCTCATCTCTATAGAGCTGTTGCCTGTTGTCTGACAAAATCAAAAACATTTTTTGGGTTCTTCAAAATCATTAAGGGATAAATAAATTGTTTTCCCGTTTCAGGACCTCCAATGGGCTTGCGCGGGGGGCACCAGAGCATGTTATAGGCCTAATCATAGAACTACATATAGAATCCCTTTTAATTCAATAGGATCTCTGTGGGCCTAGTCGTGAAGACTTTTAAAATGTATTCCCTTTTTATTGTGGCCTTAAACACAACCAGTCATGATGTTTTTTTTTTATTGGATTTGTCAAACAGTCACTTCAAAAGGCTCCTTTACTCGGTTACCCGCGCATGTTCTTCCACTCGCAACATATTTCCAGCCCCCAAAACAGGTGAATGGAAAGACACTTCTGTTACACAAAACACCACAAAGTCTAATGACATTTGCCGACTGTCATTGGGGCAGAATTTATGCGGCCACTGCTGTCCGCGCGCTTCTCTGTGTCGGCCACGCATCTCTGCCTTGGCAAAATTCCTGTGTTCTTGTCAAACCACATCGCATTTTGGAGTGTAAGCTATACTACCCGTTTTCAAATTCATTTGCTCATTTTTCATGCCTCTGATGTAATGATAAATAGTGGCGTAATAGTGTTTTAATTATTGTGACAGGCTCATGTTTTACAGGTACTGCGTACCCCCACTATTTCTTTTGCTGGGACGCCGTACCAGACCGCCTTACTTTCACCCCTGCTTTTATGACTACTGAATACCAACTATCAACCACTTAGATGATACATTTTCAGGTAGAGATACCTCGCAAACCAACTGTTTTCTATCCCTCTCTGTGTATGCTCCACACAGACTGGACAAGTAGGCGGACGCGCAATGGATTATGGTCATTGTAGTTAATTACCAAGTTTTCTGCACTAAACTATAGAATATTGGCCTGTTGGAAACTACAACTCCGTACTACAGTACATCGCACAGGTCGGGCATGAGCTGATTTATCTCCAGAGAAACTGCATGGAGTTCATAGGGAAAAAACTGAAATGGAATTTAAATAATTGAACCGATGTCGGTCAATTAGTAAAAAAAAAAAAAATAATGAACTTACATTTTGGTTAATCGCTCAGCACTAGTGTATATACTGTACCACAGTACTGTAGTACCCAGTACAGAGAGAAGAGGATTGGAGGGCGTAGGCTATACATCCATAACAGGCTACTACTACATTATATTTAGAGGTGGTGATATCACAATATTTATATCCCATTTGTTTTATATGATGTTAAATAAATGTCGGTGTTCTTACACATTGGTGTGTGTGGTGATTGTAAAGAGTGGACTGGATGCTACTCCATATTAGAAACTAGCAAATATGTTTTGTTGACAATGAGCATAGTACAACAATACTTTATATTGGCCCCTAATTGTTGCTGTTAATAAAGTTGTGGGTTGACTATATCCTGCCTAAGTGCTTTTCATAGAGTTATATTCGGTTTGCACACCTATCCAGGTTTATTGAGAAAGAAAAAACAACAGTATTCATAAAAAGAAAACTCCAGCACCCTGGTGATCTAGAATGCTCCACAAACAACTGAATGAATCTCTCACCAACTCTGATGTTCTGGGTAATATTCTGTCTACAGCTGAATGAATCTCTCACCAACTCTGATGTTCTGGGTAATATTCTGTCTACAGCTGAATGAATCTCTCACCAACTCTGATGTTCTGGGTAAGATTCCGTCTACAGCTGAATGAATCTCTCACCAACTCTGATGTTCTGGGTAAGATTCCGTCTACAGCTGAATGAATCTCTCACCAACTCTGATGTTCTGGGTAAGATTCTGTCTACAGCTGAATGAATCTCTCACCAACTCTGATGTTCTGGGTAAGATTCTGTCTACAGCTGAATGAATCTCTCACCAACTGATGTTCTGGGTAATATTCTGTCTAAAGCTGAATGAATCTCTCACCAACTCTGATGTTCTGGGTAAGATTCTGTCTACAGCTGAATGAATCTCTCACCAACTCTGATGTTCTGGGTAAGATTCCGTCTACAGCTGGGTAAGATGATGTAGTTTTGAACGGGCACTAGGTTCTGGGATTTTATATGCATTATAGAGATTATTATAGGTCGCAAATGTAATCGCAGAAGGAATACATTTCCATGAGACAAATGTCGGTATTGTGTAGTTGATAACTGTAGAATGATAACGCCAGAGGTCCAAAGGAAATCCCTGTCCAAAACTAAAGCAGTAGCACTGCCATGTGGTCACAGAGTAAAACACTGATCTGCACTGGCAGGCTGCATTGTAACCATTTGCAATTGTAACAGTTCCCATCAGACATACATTTTTCAATAGGCCATGTGGGTTCATCGGGATCATCCCATTCGCTCTAATCCAGTTTAGATTTGATTTAAACAAGATTATTTGAGGATTCTAAGGAACTGCAACGCTGTGCTAAAGGGGTCACTACAGACCCGGGTTCGATCTCGGGCTGTATCACAACCGGCCGTGATCGGGAGTTCCATAGGGAGGCGCACAATTGGCCCAGCGTTGTCCGGGTTAGGGGAGGGTTTGGCCGGGTAGGCCGCCATTGTAAATAACAATTTGTTCTTGAACTGATTTATTTGCTAGTTAAATAAAGGTGAAAATAATATACAGTGGTTTGCAAGCCCGTGATTTCTCCAACGCTTCAGTGAGTGAAAATCCACTATTTTCCCCGCCCCGCAACGCTTCCGCCCAACGTATCCACCGGTCCAGTTCTGGGACGGATGACGCCGCGCAGGACTCACGTCGTGAAAATAGCCATTGGTGTTCAGTGAAAATGGCTTCCGCTTCTTCTGAATTGCAAACTCCCGCATTGAGCGAGGAAAACAGTGAAACGCTTACAGAAAAGACCAAGGAGGAAAAGCAACCGGACACCGATACAGATGAGACGGGTGAGGATAGCGGTGTAGACGCACGGCTGAAAATAGAAGTAGGGGTAGCGGAACGCGGGCAAGACGGAGAAGAAGGGGACGTGAAACCTGCTGCAGAGGCAGATGAGGAGGCTGTCGTGGTGACAACAGTCGCAGCAGCAACAGGGGTCGCAGATGATGATGATGAAGAAGAGGAAGAAAAGGCGGTGGGATGCGAACTTACTGAAACAGATGAGAAACAGAGTAGCACAGTGGACGGCGGTGAGACTAGCGAGACCGTTAAAGATGCGGTGAAGGAAATAGAAAGTAAACCAGAAGAACAGCGAGAGGAGAGCCAGTCGCCTGTTACAGTGAGGGACTGTGTGGGGAAAATGAAAGTCAGTGACGATGCTCCGGAGTCTGGGGAGGACAAAACAAGCTCCAGAGGTGGGGACCGCGAGGAGCTTGCGGTGGGAGACAAGCGGAGGGCCAGCGTAGAGATGTCATCCTCGGACGGAGAGCCAATCAGCCGGATGGATTCTGAGGACAGGTTGGTACTTGGTTAACTATACAATTTCAAGATAAATGTTTGGAACACGGTGTTCATTTGTTTAATTCCCCCCAGACTCTCAAACAAATGCTCTAAAACTCGGATAAGCTCACAGGAATGCTGACATAGTGTCTGCAACAGAGGCTACAATTTGTCCTATAATTAGTTGCTGGTGCTTTCATCAGCTCAGCTACATTGTTGCCATGCAGATGTGGTGCCCTCCTTCCCGCTGTTGCTCCACAATCATATCCTAATGATCTGCGAAGCATAGCGGGAGTGTAGGCTACAAAACATTAGGAACACCTGCTCTTTCCACGACATAGACTGACCAGGTGAAAGCTATGATCCCTTATTGAGACATGTTAAAAAAAATGCTTTTTAAGCCTTGAGTCAATTGAGACATGGATTGTGTATGTGTGCCATTCAGATGGAGTATGGTAATAGGTTCCAGACCAGTTTGAGTGTGTCAAAAACTGCAACACTGCTGGGTTTGTCATGCTCAACAGTTTCCCATGTTTGTTTATCAAGAATGGTCCACCATCCAAAGGACCAGTGGTTGAAAACAGTTCATTGATGAAAGAAGGCAATGGAGGCTGAGATGAATTGTGCAGAGCAACAGACGGGCTACGTTTAGTCAACTGACAGTCCAGTACAACATTGGTGCCCAAAGACCCATAAGAGAATGCACAACTCGTCGTATCTTGACACCGTACCTTGACACTAGAGGTTGGCCCATTAATCGGCACGGCCGATTTAATTAGGGTCAATTTCAAGTTTTCATAACAAACGGTAATCTGCCTTTTTGGATGCTGATTATGGCCGATTACATTGCAATCCACGAGGAAACTGCGTGGCAGGCTGACCACACATGAGTGCAGCGTCAAAAGGAGCCAAGGTAAATTGCTAGCTAGCATTAAACTTATCTTATAAAAAACTATCAATCTTGACATAATCACTAGTTAACTACACATGGTTGATGATATTACTAGGTTAACTAGCTTGTCCTGCGTTGCATATAATCAATGCGGTGCCTGTTAATATTATCATCGAATCACAGCCTACTTCAACTTCGCCAAACAGGTGATGATTTAACAAAAGCGCATTCGCGAAATATGTGTGCCATAATGTGTGCCATAACCATAAACATCAATGCCTTTCTTAAAATCAATACACAGAAGTATACATTTTTAAACCTGCTTATTTAGTTAAAATAAGTGCATGTTAGCAGGCAATATTAACTAGGGAAATTGTGTCACTTCTCTTGCGTTCAGTGCAAGCAGAGTCAGGTTATATGCAACAGTTTGGACTGACTGGCTCATTGCGAACTGTGTTTCTTCCTAACAAAGATAGTCATTAATTTGCCCGAATTGTACATAATTATGGCATAACATTGAAGGTTGTGCAATGTAACAGCAATATTTAGATTTAGGGTTGCCGCCCGTTCAACAAATTACGGAACGGTTCCGTATTTCACTGAAAGAATAAACGTTTTGTTTTCGAAATGATAGTTTCCGGATTTGACCGTATTAATGACCTAAGGCTCGTATTTCTGTGTGTTTTATTATAATTAAGTCTATGATTTGATATTTGATAGAGCAGTCTGACTGAGCGGTGGTAGGCAGCAGCAGGCTCGTAAGCATTCATTCAAACAGCACTTTACTGCGCTTGCCAGCAGCTCTTAGCCCTATAATTCCTATAATAACTACAACCTAAAACTTCTTAACTGGGAATATTGAAGAACTGGGAATATTGAACCACCAGCTTTCATATGTTATCATGTTCTGAGCAAGGAACCTAAACATTAGCTTTTTTACATGGCACATATTGCACTTTTACTTTCTTCTCCAACACTGTGTTTTGCATTATTTAAACCAAATTGAACATGTTTCATTTATTTATTTGAGACTAAATAGATTTTATTTACAGTGAGGGAAAAAAGTATTTGATCCCCTGCTGATTTTGTACGTTTGCCCACTGACAAAGAAATGATCAGTCTATAATTTTAATGGTAGGTTTATTTGAAGAGTGAGAGACAGAATAACAACAAAAAAATCCAGAAAAACGCATGTGAAAAATGTTATAAATTGATTAGCATTTTAATGAGGGAAATAAGTATTTGACCCCTCTCAATCAGAAAGATTTCTGGCTCCCAGGTGTCTTTTATACAGGTAACGAGCTGAGATTACTCTTAAAGGGAGTGCTCCTAATCTCAGCTTGTTACCTGTATAAAAGACACCTATCCACAGAAGTAATCAATCAATCAGATTCCAAACTCTCCACCATGGCCAAGACCAAAGAGCTCTCCAAGGATGTCAGGGACAAGATTGTAGACCTACACAAGGCTGGAATGGGCTACAAGACCATTGCCAAGCAGCTTGGTGAGAAGGTGACAACAGTTGGTGTGATTATTCGCAAATGGAAGAAACACAAAAGAACTGTCAATCTCCGTCGGCCTGAGGCTCCATGTAAGATCTCACCTCGTGGAGTTGCAATGATCATGAGAACGGTGAGGAATCAGCCCAGAACTACACGAGAGGATATTGTCAATGATCTCAAGGCAGCTGGGACCATAGTCACCAAGAACAATTGGTAACACACTACACCGTGAAGGACTGAAATCCTGCAGCGCCCGCAAGGTCCCCCTGCTCAAGAAAGCACATATACATGCCCGTCTGAAGTTTGCCAATGAACATCTGAATGATTCAGAGGACAACTGGGTGAAAGTGTTGTGATCAAATGAGACCAAAATGGAGCTCTTTGGCATCAACTCAACTCGCCGTGTTTGGAGGAGGAGGAGGAATGCTGCCTATGACCCCAAGAACACCATCCCCACCGTCAAACATGGAGGTGGAAACATTATGCTTTGGGGGTGTTTTTCTGCTAAGGGGACAGGACAACTTCACCACATCAAAGGGACGATGGACGGGGCCATGTACCGTCAAATCTTGGGTGAGAACCTCCTTCCCACAGCCAGGGCATTGAAAATGGGTCGTGGATGGGTATTCCAGCATGACAATGACCCAAAACACACGGCCATGGCAACAAAGAAGTGGCTCAAGAAGAAGCACATTAAGGTCCTGGAGTGGCCTAGCCAGTCTCCAGACCTTAATCCCATAGAAAATCTGTGGAGGGAGCTGAAGGTTCGAGTTGCCAAACGTCAGCCTCGAAACCTTAATGACTTGGAGAAGATCTGCAAAGAGGAGTGGGACAAAATCCCTCCTGAGATGTGTGCAAACCTGGTGGCCAACTACAAGAAACGTCTGACCTCTGTGATTGCCAACAAGGATTTTGCGACCAAGTACTAAGTCATGTTTTGCAGAGGGGTCAAATTTTTCTGGATTTTTTTGTTGTTATTCTGTCTCTCACTGTTCAATCAAACCTACAATTAAAATTATAGACTGATCATTTCTTTGTCAGTGGGCAAACGTACAAAATCAGCAGGGGATCAAATACTTTTTTCGCTCACTGTATGTATTATATTAAGTTAAAATAAAAGTGTTCATTGTTCATTCAGTATTGTTGTAATTGTCATTATTACAAATATATAAAAATTGGCCGATTTTAATCAGTATCTGCTTTTTTGGTCCTCCAATAATCGGTATTGGCGTTGAAAAATAATAACCGGTCGACCTCTAGTAGACATCGTACCTTGACACGAATGGGGTACGGCAGCCAAAGACCTTAAACCGTTCCACTTCTTTCAGCAAAAAACAAGAAACTGTGGTTGCAGCGGGCTGAGGAACGAAAACACTGGAGAATTGGAAAAACATTGCCTGGTCTGATGAGTCCTGGTTCCTGCTGTTTCACGCTGATTGGAGGACAAGGTATGGAGAGAACCACAGGAGTACATGCATCCATCATGTCGCGTGTCAACATTACAGGCTGGTGGTGGTGGTGTGATAGTGTGTGGTGTGTTTTCATGACACACATTGGACCCCTTGATAAAAGTGGAGCAACGTTTGAATGCCACAGCATATCTGAACATCATTGCCAATCATGTGCATCCCTTCATGGCAGTGGATTTTTTTCCCCAGCCGGATAATTCCCCAGGCCACAAGGCTAGGATTGTCCAGGAATCGGACAATAACATTGATGTATACGCTGATTCGGTGAGCGAGTTTATTAGAAAGTGCATCGGTGATGTGGTACCACTGACACAGCCCGCTACCAAAACCTGCGGGCTCTCCATCACCGCAGACAACATGAGTACAACATTTAAACGTGTTAACCCTCGCAAGGCTGCCGGCCCAGACGGCATCCCTGGCCGTGTCCTCAGAGCATGCACAGACCACCTGGCTGGTGTGTTTACGGACGTATTCAATCAATCCCTATCCCAGTCTGCTGTTCCCACATGCTTCAAGAGGGCCACCTCTGTTCCTGTTCCCTAGAAAGCTAAGGTAACTGAACTAAATGACTATCGCCCCATAGCACTCACTTCCGTCATCATGAAGTGCTTTGAGAGGCTAGTCAAGGATCATATCACCTCCACCCTACCTGACACCCTGGACCCACTCCAATTTGCTTACCGCCCCTATAGTTCCACAGACGACGCAATCACACTAGCACACTGCCCTAACCCATCTGGACAAGAGGAATACCTATGTAAGAATGCTGTTCATCGACTACAGCTCAGCATTCAACACCATAGTACCCTCCAAACTCGTCATTAAGCTCGAGACCCTGGGTCTCGACCCCGCCCTGTGCAACTGGTCCTGGACTTTCTGACAGGCCGCCCCCAGGTGGTGAGGGTAGGAAACAACATCTCCACCCCGCTGATCCTCAACACTGGGGCCCCACAAGGGTGCGTTCTCAGCCCTCTCCTGTACTCCCTGTTCACCCATGACTGCGTGGCCAAGCACGCCTCCAACTCAATCATCAAGCTTGCTGACACTACAGTGGTAGGCTTGATTACCAACAATGACGAGACGGCCGACAGGGAGGAGGTGAGGGCCCTCGGAGTGTGGTGTCAGGAAAATAACCTCTCACTCAACGTCAACAAAACAAAGGAGATGATCGTGGACTTCAGGAAACAGCAGAGGGAGCACCCCCCTATCCACATCGACAGGACAGCAATTGAGAAGGTGGAAGGTTTTAATTTCCTCGGCGTACACATCAATGACAAACTGAAATGGTCGGCCATCGCTCATCCATATATTTATATGTACATATTCTTATTCATTCCTTTACACTTGTGTGTATAAGGTAGTGGTGTAATTGTTAGATTACTTGTTAGATATTACTGCACGGTCGGAACTAGAAGCACAAGCATTTCGCTACACTCGTATTAACATCTGCTAACCATGTGTATGTGACCAATAGAATTTTATTTGATTTGAATGGTTCCACAAACATGATATTGACTTCAGCTTATTGCAGTGGCTTGCCCAGTCACCAGATCTGTGGGATGAGATGGAACAAGCTATTCGGAGTAGAGATCTACTACCAACCAACTTGACAGAACTGTGGGAAGCGATGGAGACAACCCTGTGTTATGCTTTCGACACCTTGTGTAGTCCATGACCCGACCACTTGAGGCTGTTCTGATGGCAAAAGGGGGGGTGCAACTAAATGTTTGGAAGGCGTTCCTAATGTTTTGTGCACTCAGTGTATCTGCAGGTCTTTATAAACCGGTAATGGATACTTCATTTAGCCTTTAGTCCTATTGGTCGATACAAATATGTGTACTTTCATGTAAATATCAACTGCTCCTCTGTTCCATTCATTCAGGCTGGAAGTACGTTTTGCTTGACAGTTGCTATGTAGTGCAGGAATGTGTGCCTCAAACCTCCTGAAATGGTATGAGGGCCCAATTAGCAGCAGCAACGGCAGCTCTGCACACACAGGCAGTCCGTTCTAGTAGAATCAGGCTTCCAGACTTTACATAGGTTGCTTTAGACAGGCAGCCCAATTCTTTTCACCAATCAGATCAGCTCTGAAAAATATCGTATGTGAAAAGATCTTTATGTGATTGGTCAAAAGATATCAGCATGGGGCTGGCTGTGTAAATACAGACTATATCACAGCTGCACCTGTTCCTCGTCATCTGACGTGTTTTAACTTGTCAGAATAAAGATGTCTTCCTCTTGTTCACTAAATCACTAGATGGTTGTCTGACAGACTCACATTGAGATGTGCTGGTGTTGTGGTGTTGTATCCCTAGTCGCTTTACTTCAGAATGATGACTGTGTGCATCTCTCGCTCTGTCTTTCTGTGTCTCTCTCTGTGTCTGTCTCAGTATCAGCAGTACCCTGATGGACATGGAGAGCACGGTATCCAGCGGGCGCTCCACCCCTGCCATGATGAATGGGCAGGGCAGTGCCGCCCAGTGCCACTCCAGTACCAAGGGCCAGGCAGTGGGGAATGCCTGCTGCTGGGACCAATGTGGCCTCTGTTTCACCTGCAGCCCAGACCTTGCTGAACACATCAGGGGCCTGCATGTCGACGGACAGAGAGGAGGGGTGGGTAGTATCAGGAACCAGGACAAAATAGGGTTGTGTTCATTTGGGAGAATACCTTTTGAAACTGAGTAAAACAGGAAGGCACTAGCTGGACTTAAACCATAATTTTAAACTGGTTGGCTACTTTTGGCCCCGATGAACATGACCCAGGCTTCTCTATATCAGATCAAATTTGATGACCAATTAATGCAGAAATCCAGGTATTTCCAAAGGGTTTACATATACTTTTTCTTGCCACTGTAAATCAAAACTGGATGGTTTTCGGAGATAGATGGAGCTTGTTGTCTATTAGTTTACTCAAAGTAGGGGAGGGGTGGTAGGGTTAGGAAAAAATAAACTCTCTCCTCATCACCATCTCTAACTCTCTCCCGCCCATCTCTAACTCTCTCTCCCCTCATCTCTAACTCACTCTCCCCC
>QNTS01006455.1:6024-40110 GCA_003317085.1 Hucho hucho | reverse complement strand
TTAACTATGTTATGCTTCTAATATAAAGCCGCTTTAACAATGAGTCTTGATACTGTGCAGTCAGGCGGCTTTAGATCAAGACGTATGAACCCTCAACCACCATGGACAGTAATCAATATTCTGGTCGAAATTGTGTAGACTCACACATACAAATACACACACAAACCTATACGTTATACAGCAAGCAATTGCTTGGCAGGTCCTGGCAGTCTCGCAATTAAAGCCAGCGGCATTTGTTGCTGACTCTGTTCCCTGCTGCCAATTTCTCTTTCAGGTGGTTGTGGGAAGTTCGTTGACAGCATGTTTTGCTTACGCTGGAAATATAATTGGAACTGCAAAATGTATTACCGGAGGGCTGGAGGGAATACAAGCTTGGGGTGGTGGGAGACACTGCCTGGCAGACAGACACAGGTAGATTGTGTTTTATAACCAGGGGAAAATGGAGGGATGCAATCCAACACTTGGGTAAATTCACCAGGACCCCGGGGAGAGTCAGACAGACCAACAGAGAGAAAGATATCTACTGCCTGTCATTCAGTGAGACGGAAAATGTGACTTCCTTACTGAGGAAAGCAGTGACAACAAAAAGTAACTCTTCCCAATCACACCAGACGCAATCATGAAAGCCAGGCAAAATGGAGGAACACACAAAAACACACACACAAATTATTTTTAAATCAGCCAAGCTAAATGATTTACCTAAGGAAAATTAATAAAAAATGAAAAGCTGAAATGTCTTGAGTCAATAAGTATTCATTGACCTCAGGGATTTCACCATGAGGTCAATGGTGACTT
This sequence comes from Hucho hucho, assembly GCA_003317085.1. Taxonomy (NCBI): domain Eukaryota; kingdom Metazoa; phylum Chordata; class Actinopteri; order Salmoniformes; family Salmonidae; genus Hucho; species Hucho hucho. The sequence goes on along the minus strand of QNTS01006455.1, from coordinate 39,315 downwards.
TAAAACAGTTACAGAGTTTAATAGCTGTAATAGGAGGAAACGGAGGATGGATCAACAGCATTGTATTTACTGCACAATACTAACCTAATTGACAGAGTAAAAAAAAGGAATCCTGTACACAGTTGTGTAAACTACTTAAGTAAACATACTACTACTTAAGTAGTTTTTGGGGGTATCTGTACTATTTTTGACAATGTTTACTTCACTGTATTCCTAAAGAAAATAATGTACTTTTTACTCCATACATTTTCCCTGACACCCAAAAGTACTTGTTACAATTTGAATGCTTAGCAGGACAGGAAAATGGTCTAATTCACACACTTACCAACAGAACATCACTGGTCATCCCTACGGCCTCTGATCTGGCGGACTCACTAAACACATGCTTTGTTTGTAAATTATGCCTGAGTGTTGGAGTGTGCCCTTGTCCATAGGAGAATTGGAAATGACAGCCAGTGTCAGGGCTCAAGCCCATCGTCTGTAAGCACCTTCATCGTTTAACTGCCTCGCATTCTGTTGTGTGAAATCCTATATACTGCATTAGGAGGAGGCACTTATCTCAAGGATAGAGGATACATGGGATTCTGTCTGTGGGTAGTGACTGTAAAATGCTGGTATTCCCATATATGAGTAGTTTGTTTCCTTGCACTCCAATCTGGATTGTGATGTGAGAGAGGGAGATTGGTCCCCTTCCTCTGTAGCAGCCAGCCAGTACGTCTCCTAGCCCGCCTCATGCTTCATTCACTTTTATCACTGGTGATTAAACAAGGAGCTCTGGGCTGCACCACTCTCTGTGGAAAACAATGCAATTAATGTCAGCCGCATCAAAACAACACAGTAAAATGGACGGGCAACATCTCCTCTGAGGGCCTAGCTGGGAGGAAGGATGAGCAGTATGTACCAGACTGATTCAGGGTTCAATGGAAAACAGTGGAGCTTGCTGCTGTGTGTGGTGCACAGTGCTGACAGCCAAGACAATGAGCAGGTATTAATAGGAGAGAAGTGGTTACGCTTCAATACATGGACAATGGTGAAGAACATATCAGCGGTTAAGGTTCAGTAACCGGTCATTTCTGTTATGATAAGCCAGGCCAAGAACTGCAAGAGATTCCCTCATGTGTCAAATCTGCATTTGCCAGTTTATAGAAGGAAGGCCAACACCAAGATGTCACATAGTCAAATCTAGAATAAGAATGGGACAAGGGACAAGCACTACACAGAAAAACACACTCCCTTCCTACACCCACCTATGCTGCCCAGGGAGTACGGCCATCCTCAGTCCCAGTATAATAGGGATTAGGGCATATTATCGACTCATCATCACTAAGGCCTGGCACTTACAAGAGCTGCGATGTAAATGTATGTAAATCTGCACACTTCACTGACAGCCTAAACATGAGAAACGGATCAGATTAGGTTCTGCAGTCAGCCCCCAGATAAGCTTATTAAAGCTAAAAACATTTAATTATCATTTTATTTAAACACTATAAACAAGGGTTTCAGCTGTGTGTGTATGTTTGTGTGTGTGTGTGTAAAAGAGTTTCTGCTCTCTAAGGACAATTCCAGTATATGATATACAGTAAACAGAGCTTCCAAACATACTACTCATTGTCAGTAGAGAAAACTGACGATAAAGTACAGTTACTTTAGCCTTGTGGGAAAACATAACGGACTTCTACCTACAGTAGTGTCTACTTCTTAGCAACAGAACAGAACTGTGCGTGGGTCCGTGCGTTTGTGTGAGTGTTCGCCCCTCTCCTGACAAGGGGAGTAAAACCTGATCTGGAAACACAAGCCCACTGCCCGTTACTTAGCCTGGTAACAGGAGACACAGGCTCTTTCTGTTTCTCTGAACGCTGTTCAGTTTGAACAAAGCGACCTTCTGAGGAATGGGCAAGATATCACATTTATACTGTATGGTTCTGCCTGAGAGGTTCTCTCTCTGTCTCTCACACCAGGAGCTCAGTGAAAAGCAGAGGTGTGGGTAAGTGTTTCCTCCGACACATTGGTGCGGCTGACATCCGGGTCAAGCGAGCAGTGTGATAAGAAGTAGACGGCCAGGTGGGTCATGTTTCGGAGGACGCGTGACTCCACCTTTGACTCTCCCACGCCCATTGAGGAGTTGCAGAGATGAGCCAAGGGACCTAATACATGGAGAAGAGCGGGGTAAAAAAATATGCTTGTGGCCATACCAACCTGAACACACCTGTTCAGGGTCAGGCCTGGTTAGTACTGGGACGGAAGACCACCTGGGAATACCAGGTGCCGTAAGCTGTCTGGTAAAAGAGAGCCATGAATCCTTCTGACTAACAATAAGTCACCAACCAAAGTAGTCCCTTAATGTTAGTGGGGGTCATAATATTTGCGGTGGTTTCTGAGCTCAGACCTTTAATTTAATCAAATGCAAAGTTAAAATGTGATAGGATAAGTGATAAAACAGTCCCCCGTTTATCCTAACCAACAGACAGCACACAGACAGTACACAGACAGTACACAGACAGTACACAGACAGTACACAGACAGCACACAGACAGTACACAGACAGTACAAAGCAGCAGATGATCTCTTTATCAGAACATATGACGGAGACACTCACAGACAAAGACAACTCCTGGTGTCTGTCTGTCCGTCTGTCTGTCTGACTATGTCTGCCCAGCTACATATTCATGAGGTGGTCATGTGGCGTGATGGAGGTCTGGGGAGACAGGGAAGACAGCGATTCAACCGAGCCATGCATATTCTATCAGCCCTGAACCTCCTCAAGGTACTGCTACTACATTGATGGTTGCCACACAATTCACACCACACAACACTTATCCCAGAAGGCCACCACGACAACACCACGGCCAATAAAATCCCACAACGCAGAAATATCAGGATTGAGGTGTGTCGTGGTTGTGACTCTGGGTTGGCGATGACAAGTGACAGCCTGGCTGGCTTTTGTGGTGATGTGCTGCCGTTGCCGGATCTGGGGAGATTTATTCAGGCGACGCGGAGGAGATTGTGTCACATTGACCACGACTGGTGATTAATTCTCAGTGTTTGTGTAGACGTGAGCTGTGGGAGAGGAGAGGCCCAGCCCCTGTTCACAAAAACCCTTTCATTTATAGGGCTTTAACACTCCCATCCCAGTCTAGATGAGACGTGCTCTTCCATGGTGCTTTACTACAGCACCCTGGACTGAGTGGACACTCTTTCTCTCTCTCTCCTTTTCTCTCTCTGTCTCTTTCTTCCTCTCTCCCTCTCTCTCTCTCCCTCCCTCCCTCCCTCCCTCCGTAACATAATATAGAAGGCTTGCAACCAGAGCCCCCTGCGTGTAGGAGATGTCCCTCTCATGTCGTATTTCCATGGAGACCACCACACCAGTGTGTCGCCAGTGTTTTATGTTAATGTAAACTAGTGTAATTGTGTTTCCATTAGGAGTGTGACACCAGAGAAGCTGAGGAGCAGGGTGGCGAAAGACAATTGTACTTATCAATTCACATTACATCATCGCCTTACCTTTCGTGTGGCTGGCAACACGACATTCTTGGTCCGGAGCTCATATTGACTGTAAATATCACAGTTGCCACCAGGCAGTAAGCACAAACTATTCAACAATGACAGAACCGTTTTTTCTAAAACATATTACACTCTTGAATAATGCAACCAAACCATATTACACTCTTGAATAATGCAACAATTCACAAGCATGTATGTGCAGACAATTAAATTGATTATTTTATTGTCTATAGGCTACACTCATTACATTTTACTTGAAGACAAAAGCACAGAGTTGCTATAACAGCATGTCTTCATCACGGAACATTAGCCTATCAAAAATGAACCCTCTCATACCAAGATAAAAGTATAGTAGGCCTAACTTACAACATTATAACAAACCAACATTACAACAAACCAGGCTTCATGTTTATAAATATCATTCAAATCAAGTTCTGGCCTGGTTTTGTCTCTGTGGATGGTTTGTCCTCTGACAAATCAACTGTAAATCCCGGTGTTCATCAAGGTTCTGTTTTAGGATCACTATTGTTTTCACTATATATATTACCTCTTGGTGATGTAATTCGGAAACATAATGTTAACTTTCACTGCTATGCGGACGATACACAGCTGAACATTTAGTTGAAACATGTTGAAGCCCCAAAATTGCCCTCCCTGGAAGCCTGTGTTTCAGGCATAAGGAAGTGGATGGCGGCAAATTTTTTACTTTTAAACTCGAACAAAACAGAGATGCCTGTTCTAGGTTCCAAGAAACAAAGAGGTCTTCTGTTGAATCTGGCAATTAATCTTAATGGTTGTACAGTCGTCTCAAATAAAACTGAAGGACCTCAGCGTTACTCTGGACCCTGATCTCTCTTTTGACAAACATATCAAGACTGTTTCAAGGACAGCTTTTTTCCATCTGACCTGTTCACCTGACAGCACCTGCTGTCTCGAACTCTGAATGATTGGCTATGAAAAGCCAACTGACATTTACTCCTGAGGTGCTGACCTGTTGCACACTCTACAACCACTGTGATTATTATTATTTGACCCTGCTGGTTATCTATGAACGCTTGATTACTGTTATAATCTCCACCCGGCACAGCCAGAAGAGGATTGAGAGAAAATGGCGCCGGAAGAAATGGCAGCTGTTTTACGGGTGCCTAACCAATTGTGCTATTATGTGTTTTTTTTCAGTGTTATTTGTAACTTATTTTGTTTCTGCAACCGTATCTTACGGCAGAAAAGAGCTTCTGGATATCAGGACAGCGATCACTCACCTCGGATTAGACAAAGATTTTTCAACAACAAGCAAGACGCACATGATATTCTCCAAACACCCGGCAGGGCCGACATCCCAGTTATTCGCAAGAAGAAGCGACGCAGGTACAGGGGGAAAAGAGCCGGAGAAGGCGATTGGGAAAGCTGCCGTTACCGTCAATACTACTCGCCAACGTGCAATCATTGGACAATAAATTAGACGAGGTACGATCACGAATATCCTACCAACGGGACATTAAAAACTGCATCATCCTATGTTTCACGGAATCGTGGCTGAATGACGACATGGATATTCAGCCAGCGGGATATACGCTGCCCCGGCAAGATAGAACAGCACACTCCGGTAAGACGAGGGGGGGGGGCGGTCTGTGCATATTTGTAAACAACAGCTGGTGCACGAAATCTAAGGAAGGCTCTAGATTTTGCTCGCCTGAAGTAGAGTATACTGTGATAAATTGCAGGCCACACTACAGGAAAAGGAGGACCGAGCACGACCCCATTTTCATCGACGGGGCTGTAGTGGAGCAGGTTGAGAGCTTCAAGTTCCTTGGTGTCCACATCAACAACAAGCTAAAATGGTCCAAACACACCAAGACAGTCGTGAAGAGGGCACGACAAAGCCTATTCCACCTCAGGAGACTAAAAAGATTTGGCATGGGTTCTGAGATCCTCAAAAGGTTCTACAGCTGCAACATCGAGAGCATCCTGACTGGTTGCATCACTGCCTGGTACAGCAATTGCTCCGCCTCTGACTGCAAGGCACTACAGAGGGTAGTGCGTACGGCCCAGTACATCACTGGGGCTAAGATGCCTGCCATCCAGGACCTCTACACCAGGCGGTGTCAGACGAAGGCCCTAAAAATTGTCAAAGACCCCAGCCACCCACGTCATAGACTGTTCTCTCTACTACCGCATGGCAAGCGGTACCGGAGTGCCAAGTCTAGGACAAAAAGGCTCCTCAACAGTTTTTACCCCAAGCCATAAGACTCCTGAACAGGTAATCAAATGGCTATCCGGCTATATGCATAGTCACTTTAATGTACATACTACCTCAATTGGACCGACCAACCAGTGCTCCCGCACATTGGCTAACTGGGCTATTTATCCGTAGCACTCGCTCCAGCAGGTATATCTCACTGGTCACCCCCTAAGCCAATTCCTCTTTTGGCCGCCTTTCCTTCCAGTTCTCTGCTGCCAATGACTGGAACGAACTACAAAAATCGTTGAAACTGGAGACACTTATCTCCCTCACTAGTTTTAAGCACCAGCTGTCAGAGCAGCTCACAGATCACTGCACCTGTACATAGCCCAACCAACTACCTCATCCCCTACCGTAGTCATGTATTTATCTTACTCCTTTGCACCCAAGTATTTTTACTTTGCACATTCATCTACTGCACATTTACCATTCCAGTGTTAAATTGCTATACTGTAATTACTTCGCCACCATGGCCTATTTATTGCCTTACCTTCCTTATCTTACCTCATTTGCACACATTGTATATAGATTTGTTTTTCTACTGTATTATTGACTGTATGTTTGTTTACTCCAATGTGTAACTATGTGTTGTTGTATGTGTCGAACTGCTTTGCTTTATCTTGGCCAGGTCGCAGTTGTAAATGAGAACTTGTTCTCAACTGGCCTACCTGGTTAAATAAAGGGGATTTTTCTTTTTTTTTTTTTAATAAATCTGCATTGTGTCCCACTACCCCCCAACCCCTTTTTTACATTACTGCTACTCTCTGTTCATCATATATGCATAGTCACTTTAACCATAGCTACATGTACATATACTACCTCAATCAGCCTGACTAACCGGTGTCTGTATATTGCCTCGCTACTTTTATAGCCTCGCTACTTTTACAGCCTCGCTACTGTATATAGCCTCGCTACTGTATATAGCCTCGCTACTGTATATACTGCTGTTTTTATTTCTGTACTTACCTATTGTTCACCTAATACCTTTTTTATTTATTTTTTATTTTTTGCACTGGTTAGAGCCTGTAAGTGAGCATTTCACTGTAAAGTCTACACCTGTTGTATTCGGCGCACGTGACAAATAAACTTTGATTTGATTGGCCTGGTTCCTCTCTAGGTTTCTTCCTAGGTTCCTGCCTTTCTAGGGAGTTTTTCCTAGCCAGTGTGCTTCTACATCTGCATTGCTTGCTGTTTGGGGTTTTAGGCTGGGTTTCTGTATAGCACTTTGACATCGGCTGACGTAAAAAAGGGCCTTATAAATAAATTTGATTGATTACGTGGTAAAAGCAAATGGTGACTGAAAATGTGGGTTTAAGTGAATTCACTGCGACAAGCTGTTTTATATGGACGCTCATACCCGCCACCCAAAAAATAAAATGCCTCATGATTTGTCAACATGCACAATTAGTCTGTGCTTCAGTCTGGTCAGCTGTAGCCTACTGATAACAACCACAGCTGCAGGTAGCCTAGAGAAGCCTATGCGCGCTGATCCCATCTGGGCCTGGCCACGTGAAATGGAACCTCATGTTTTATAGCCTAAAATAGGCCCATTTATTTGTGTTCTGAGAAAATTTGAATGTGATCTAATTTGGTTTATATTCTCACCTCGGGTGTCTAGGCAACTTAGGCCTTTATATTCCCAAACGATTGACAGTAATGAATAAATCCCCACAATAGTGATGACATCCTGTATGAGTATCTTTTTAATTATAGATGTGAACGTCTACACGATGAAACACTGCATACAGCAAGCTCAACCCTGTTAGTTTTTGTCCAATCGCAGTTATCTGTTTGGTGTAAAGGCTTTTAATGTTTTCTTCCTTCCTAGGGCCAGGAGTTTTTCCAGGCTGTGTAAGGGCTATTTGACCAAGAAGGAGTGTGATGGAGTATCAGATGACCTGGCCTCCACAATCACCCGACCTGAACCCAACTGAGATGGTGTGGGATGAGTTGGACCAGAGTGAAGGAAAAGCATCCAACAAGTGCTCAGCATATGTGGTAACTCCTTCAAGACTGTTGGAAAAGCATTCCAGGTGGAGCTGGTTGAGAGAATGCCAAGAGTGTGCAAAGCTGTCATCAAGGCAAAGGGTGGCTACTCTGAAGAATCTCAAATATAAAATATATTTTGATTTGTTTAACACTTTTTTGGTTACTACATGATTCCATATGTGTTATTTCATAGTTTTGATGTCTTCCCTATTATATACAATGTAGAAACTATTATATACAATGTAGAAACTGGAATGAGTAGGTGGTCCAAACTTTTGACTGGTACTGTATATGGTAATAGAATTAATCAGAAGAAATTGCAGCCATAAAGGCTGTTAAATTGGTATGTAAATAGGATGACTGGAATACTGGCAGGCCTATAATTCCTTTGATTTTAAAATAAATATAAATCTGTCACTTTTCATGTGCAACAGGCTGAGCCCTACAATGTTCCCATGCAGGAATTCACTGTGAAAGGTTGGTTATTTTCTAATGAAATGAGATCAGAAGGTTCTGGTAGGGTTTGTTATGCCATGGCAAGGTTCAGCGTATATGCAGGCCAACCACTGAATTTCAGTCTCCACACACACACTTTCTCTCCCCTCTCTTTCTCTCCCCTATCTTTCTCTCTTAGGCTTAGATCACTGGCTGGCCACGGAGGTAGCCGACCCAGAGCAGGAGAATGCAAGTCGTTTTGGGAGAGAGCAATGTCATTTTCTATGTAATGAAAAAAGCAATAAGATTTTCTTGCGTCTTTACAGCTCAGGGAGGACTCCCCTCCTGCTCTGCTCGCTCTCTTTCTGTTGTCAGCCAAACTAAGCGACCAAACTCAGGAGCATCCTCAGATCACTATTGTTCCCCTATGTATGCACAATGGGGAGAAAGCCACTGATATCTTGGTGTAAACATTCCAGCGTTTTAGGAAATATAACATTTGTCATGGACCAGCAGGGGAGATGTGATGAGTATTATTTCTCTGAGAGGTGGATAGCGAGTCTAAAGCAAAATACCTGGAATTGAATAAACAGAATATCAATCTCCTATACCATGGCAGGTTTGATGTATATCCTATTATTACAGCTTCAGATGTATGATGTAGATTGTATAGATGAAATACATTAGGGGAAAGAAGCCTGATATCAAAGGCTATTCTTTTCAATTACAGCCACTGTCAAGCCTAACCCCCTGTAGTCCTTTATTGAGATGACATGTTAAACTAGTTTAACGGCAGATTCAACAATATGACATTCACCACAATAGAAATCAAAAGCTACTTTATCTACCAACTTCTCAATTGTGAGACGCTGTCATCTGTGGCGTTTCTGATAATAACTTGTCCTTCTATTGTATGCAGACGTTACAGGGCTGGGTACGGACTACATATGAGCACAGTCTACATATCCCTCCTATTTATTAAAGCTTGGATTAACATGACAGTGAGTTTTGTCCTGGGAGTCTTCACCAACGCTCAGGGAACAGTTGTGGACCTGCGACAGATAGTAACAGGCTACAGATATACTTGACTGATGCTGCCACTTTCTATGGTGTTATAAGGCAGAACAAAATCTGATTTGAAGCGTAAATACAAAGGTAGAATTGGGGAGGTGTGAGGAGGAGAAGAGCAGGGGGGGCTGGGGGCGGGGGGCAGTAGAGATGAGATGCACATACGTTCCTCCAGACAGCGCTGGAACACAGGAGGAGTGAATTAAAACAAAGACAGTGGAAGGGGATTAAGTCGGACTTGTTGACAGGAGAAAAATGAGCCACATTTACTTTCCTTTCTTCTCCTCCGCTCAACAGTTGTTTTATCCCATTCAAATATAGAGGCTCAATTTCATGGGTGGTCTGGTTGACTCACTCTCTCTACCTTCCCTTCCCACCAGACGAGGTGTTGAGATCCAGATATGTTATTTTGGAGATTTTTTCCATTTCTCTGGAAGAAATATACAATATTGCTGGGTACCAGCATGGCTCTCTAAAGGCATTGTCAGCACTGATTCCCCCACCCTCAGAAACAGCTGCATCTCCCAGACTCCCACTGTGAACCACATGGCAGCTGCAGTGTTATTAACCAATACCAGTAAATATGAAATGAAAAGATAAAAGCAAAGTGGATGTCTGAGACCTGTCTGGATGCCTGTATCTGTATTCAGCATTGTTTCCCCTGCTGTACACAATACCACTGTTGTTCAGTTAACCTTTAATTAAACCAGAAAGTCCTACTGAGATAAATAATATCTTATCCAAGGGAGATCTAGGTATATCATGTTGTGAGGAGAACTGTATTTTAGGATAGGCCTATATCATTCCACTGTGAAGGTCCTTTGCAGCTTTGAAATGCACTTTGGACCAAGTATGAGGAGATTAAAGCAGACATCCATTTAGTCCCTCTTTAATGAAGCTGGGACGGTGGGTGAGGACCACAGATGGAGCCCCACAAAGACTACAATAAGACCAACACCTGACCTGATTTCGTTCCAACCCAGCCTGGAGGATCTCCACAGAGACTCAGTGAGGTCAAGCCTCCAGGGGAGTCTTAAGCATCTCCAGCCAACTGTCAGTCATCTTACCTTCAGTAGAAGGTCCGAGCCTCACACCAGGTGCCAGAGAAGCTACACAACAATACAAAGTGGTACCTTCTTCTATGGAGTGGTACTGCAGAGTAGAGTAACAGGATAGAGTAACAGGATAAAGCTATGACTCAATAGAGCTTTTCTTAGCGGGCGCTTGGCTCTCAAGGCTTCGGATCGAGCACTGCTTGTATTTACACAGCTACTGTGGGTATTTATTTAAGCTATTCAGTTTTAAGTGCTTTGCTCAGGGGCATACAAATACACACACACGCCATTTGGCGGTTGTGAGCCGACAGCCTTCGGGCTAGTGTTGGAGGCCATAGCTAATCATAAAGACAAGGCCTCTCTCTCGTCATGTCAGTGGAGTGACCAGACCAGCTCTGTTTCCACAGTGGACGACAGCCATGCCTGAGAGCCTGCTCAATTAGTCCTCATTATCAGTCATTTAAAATGGCCGTCAGGAGGAGCGGGAAGGGGAAGGGGGTCAACTCTGTTGGTTTAACCAAGAGAGACAGTGAGCTAATATTTCATTCTACCTGGCAGGGAGAGCAGAGTTTGTAAGTGCCCTTGTATGCCCAAGAGAGAGATGATGGCAGCTTTGGAAAGAGGGAGACAAGGTAAGTATGAGACCTGTTTCTCCAGTGGTACATTGAAAGCTTTCTCCATCCGTCTCTATTTCTGCTCTCTTTTTTGCCCTTTGGTCCTTCCTGTGCACTGCCTTTGTGAGGGAGAGAGACGGAGAGGGCACTGAATGGACATTGAGGAGCCTCGTTTCTGATTGGTGAGAATAATAGGGAAAGAAGTACCACCCCACTGTGATTTATGTTTTCATAAAGCTCGAGAGAGAGGGGGGAGGAGAGGGGGGAGTGGGGGAGGAGAGGAGGAGGAGAGGAGCTCACAGACAAAGGACCCGTTAATGATGGTAGAGGAGACATGGGGAAGATGGCAGATCTTAACCCACACAGAGCAGGAACATGGGAGAACTGAGAGAGCTGTCAGATCAGGTCACAGCACACACACACCCCTGAACTGAGGCACAGAGAAACAGACAGAGAGAAAGAGAGAACGAGAAAAAGAGAACGAGAGACAGACAGAGAGACAGAGAGAGAGAGACGGATGTCAACAGGAGAGGTAGAGCAAATGATAGAAGAAAAGGGACCGGTGGTTGAGGTAAACGTAGGGCCAGAGCAACATGAAGAAAGAGAGAGGGATGAGAGAGAGCGATGACAGAGGGGAGCGTTGCCAGTGACAGGGGAAGGTCAGTGGGAAGGTCAGACAGGCTGAGATAGGAACTGAACAGGAGATGCTTGTACCTCAGCTGCTCTCCCCAACCTGCTATTTCACATCACTAATAGCATATTCGGCAATGAAGAGAAAATGGGAGAAAGAGATGAATAGGAAAATGAATAGGCAAATACCAGTGAATAAGGGAAACAGACACCGGAAGATATATATATATATATTTTAAAGAGAGTAAGAGAGATAGAGAGATGCTGAGAGTGACAGGGATTATGAGGAAGACAGACAAGATGAGAGAGAAGACATGTAGTGGTCCTCTTACTCCACCACCAGAGAACACCAAGAACAGCTTCAAATCTTTGTTGCCACTGGTTAACCCATCACAAAACCTTTTCCATTACAATACAATTCAATATCTACCATAAATACATTCTCCATTAAATCAAACCTATGAAAGAGGATGCCACAAAGTCAAAAGATGATCATGGGAGGTAAATGGAATGGAATTGAAATGATCCTGCGGAACATCTACATGAACAGAGTCTTTTGAATCCCATCCCATTGCCACGTGTGATGTGCAGCTACCACTGTGTGTGTGTGCATTCACCTGTGGTTCCACACAGGACAGATGCGCTGAAGAATGGCTACAATGAATCACTGTATTCTCACTGTCACCAGCAACACCACTCCCTCCTGCTCATTATTCCTGTCTCTATAGCACAATCACATCCTGTCTCTCCCTCTCTCTTGCTCCATCTCTCTATTTCTCCATCTCTCTACCTCCCTTTCTACCTCCCTTTCTCTCTCTCTTTCTGTCTCGTGCCTTCGTCCTATGCTGCGCTGCGCGTCTCTCTGGGCTGAGCCCGATAAGCAGGTAATTCATCATTGCGCTGAAGGCAACACACAGCGCCTTATCATGCCTTCACAAGGATGGGGCCTCCTAGAGCAAGGTCTCTGTTTGGAAACTGACCCGTAGCCTTCCAGCACCAAATTACCATGACAACATTCAAATTATCCCCGCAAATGACAAGAAATGAATTAATATATTTCCTCCATCCACCGGACTTCCAGCCTCAATTTGTGTTACTATCATTGGGGGGGAAAGAATGGTTAACCGAACCCACTGTGTGTCAGAAAAGCCTTAATGAACGCAAATTGTCATCTCCCTTTTTCTACAGAGAACAATGCTTAAGAATAGCAGGTTTGGGTGTTAAAAAGTGATACTGCATCTATGCTTCGTCTTGCAATACAGCGACTTTATTTATTTTCTAGTGTACAAAAGCCTGGTTATAGCACATGTAATTCAAGTGACACAATACAATCATGCAGAAGTAGTGTATTTTAGCGCTATGCCATTGTGAGCATGTAATTGAGTCAGGAATATATAGATGATGATAGGATAGTGGTGTTTTGTAACGGCCTGCGACTGAGTAAAGAAAAGGAGAGTAGGGTAAAACATTTATTCTCTCTCCCCGCCCTCTCTCCCACAGACATTCTCTCTCTCTTTCGGTGGAGCTCTCTCTCTCACACACACAGACATTCTCTCTCTTTTTCTCTCTCGGTGGCGCTCTCTCTCTCCCACAGACATTCACTCTCGCTCTTTTTCTCTCGGTGGCGCTCTCTGTCTTTTGCAGGAGTGATAATATCACGAACACACACACATTTCCTGGCGAGAAGCATATAGAACATGTTTAACTAATGTCTGGGAGCCTTTCATGAGTTTGACACCAGAGAAAATCACAAGTATGAGACCAGCAACAGCTCAGCTCATTTTCAGAATTGAGGGAGGACGGGAAGACGGGAAGGGAGGGAGGACGGGAGACCGGGAAGGGAGGACAGGAAGACAGGAAGGGAGGGAGGACAGGAAGGGAGGGTGTACTTGACGTTCCATACCTAAGGTAATGTCACGATCGCTGACAGAATTGTACCAAGGCGCAGGGTTGAGTGAAACATATTTATTGGTTGGAACTCACCAAAACAAAAGAAAGCGCACAACGACCGTAACGCAGGGGTGGCACACGCAGGTACACACACAACTACAAACATAAAATATCCCACAACACAGGTGGGGGACTGAACAACCTAAACAGGATTCCCAATTAGAGACAACGACTAACAGCTGCCTCTAATTGGGAACCCAAACCAACATAGAAAAACAACATAGAACCAAAACACACCCCTGATCACGTCCTGACCAAAACCACCATAGAGCAGCCAAAAGGGCTATCTATGGCCAGGACGTGACAGGTAATGCTGGACCACTTGCCATTGAGGTGATACACGGAGCACAATGAGGGTTGAGATTGTTTTGTTTGAAGTGTAAAGAGAGAATTTCAACGTATCAAATGTGTGTATCAAAAAGCATTTTGTAAATGCTTACATTGTCTTGTATTTACAAATGGCTTGATTTAGCGATTCTAATTAGCAAGCTTGGTGTTAATTAACATTTCTCATGTAATGTCCATCAATTAGATATTTAGGCAACACTGCTTGATGAGCACATCTGTTGTTGAACAGTATAACCAGAGAAGTAACTGCAGTAACTAGGATCAAGAAAAGAAGACAATTTAACAGTATTTCAGTCATCTCCCACAAATCTCTCTTAGTGAAAAAACATTGTTCGCAGTACAGATTAACACCATGTCAGCTTGCCAACAGTCAGATGAACACACAAGCTCTGACTGATCCAACATTTCCATAGTGAAGTATTAGAATCATGAATTAACAGGCCTATTAACAGGCTGGACACTAACTGTTAGTTGGCCGTTTGCATTGATCACAGCAGCATCCTCTATTCTACATGTGACTGATGGCTCAGCTGGCGTGAATTGCCATGGCAATTATCAGACAGGGCCAGTTGGATAACAAGGCCACAAATACATACACACACACAAAGCTGACAAAAGTAGAAAAGTAGTAGAATTGGAATGAGTGGAACATGCAGTACACTACAGAGTGGAGCCAGGCTCCAGGTTTGGGTTCTGTGTGCACAAACTAGGATGTACCTCCATATCTCCCATAAGGAGTTTGGCCACGTCCAGATAAGCCAAACCCAGTCCAATAGCTTAGGCCTATCCCATCCAACAGGCTTTTTGTATTACTCAGCTGAGTATGGCTGAACAGGGGTGGTTAAAAACTGTCTCTCTCAGAGCCCAGCTGAGGCAGGCCTTTGTTTAATGGCCCCACAACATCAGGAGCCATTTACCATTGTGTTTGAGAGGGGACTCATTCATCCAGGACTCCTAGTGGAGATGGCTATCGTGGGAGAAGAGTAGCCTTGGCAATCTCCCAATCTGCTGTCTTGACATATTTTACCCTCACAGTCAAACGGGCAGGGATGCTATCAAAACCTAGAGGATTTACACCAAACAGGAAACCACCAATAGAAACTGTGGCCATGTTTTCTTCATTTGGGGCACTGTAATGTATTTCCTTGAACAACCAAAAGCAAATAAAAAAGGTATATTTGAAATATAGAAATGTCCCCCCAGGTCTGAAGCACTGGGCAGCTTCCAAATGTAGCTGCTGTGTGGCATACATCATCGAAACATGGCTCTGGAGTGTTGCTGAAAAGAGCAGCCAGTCCATAGCTAGCACTGAGCAGAAGCCCTCACGCAGCTCTGGGCTTTGAGAGAAGGCTCTTGGCAGTCCAGTCTGATATCAATTGGCAGGCAATGGAGCATTCTCCCAATCATCTGTTGATCATTTAATTACAGTATGTTTCAATGGAGAGTAAAAACAACTACTGGGAAATGCTCCATGTCTCGACTTGTAAAGAAGACAAGCAATCAGAGAGAGAGAGAGAGAGAGAGAGAGAGAATGAGAATAAGGGGTTTGCTAATGGTTTCTGCAGTCAATCAGACAAATTTAATCTATCATGAACAGAACACCTATACTGTAGAAGGTTCTAAGACGGCTGACTTCCCGTAATGGCAATATGACGAGGCACGCTCATTTACGATTGGTGGAAAGAAACCAAAAGATGAGATGAATCAAGCACACACACTAATAAACAAACTAAATGTGTCACCCTTGATCGATAACTGATGTAGGATTTTACCCAGAAGATTTCAGAAAAGAGCCAGAACATACGAACAGATACAGCGACTACTTTAATATGTACAGGTTTAAAACACACTTTGCCTCTCAGAAAATCATCATAGTTATAATAGTGTTCATCAATCAAATAAAAAGCAGCATAGCTCTCAGAACCTGCTGTGTTGTGGTCAATTTGCCATAACTAACGCATTCAAAATGCCAGATTGCCTCATTTTCACTAGCTTTGTCATTGAAACTCCTTTGTGGAGGTTACCGTGTGTTAGAACTCAGAAGTAGTGACGATTAAAATGAGGAATACATGGGAAAACAAGCCTCAGTTGTATCATTGCTTGACAGAGTGTGAATAAAAAACACACTCACACTTCCTCTCGGAAGTGTTTTGGTAAGACGACAAGCTGAGGCTTGAATGGATATTTAGAAAGAAAAATCACGTTAAGAGATTCATGAGATCCTTATTAAAGCATGGGACGGCATTGACTAGGTACTGTAAATAAAACATTTGAAATAAACAATGAGTTACATTTTATCTAATCACTCTGTCAAGCACTCTGGCACAGGTATCTCAGAATTACACAGGGATAGAAATAACAGCCTGAGAGTGAGTGAGTTGCTACAGCAATGCTCTTGACCTTCAGCAGGGCTGCCTGGCTGCTCTGCTCTCCTCTGGGGTGTAATATAGGCTTTTACAACTCCAGCTATCCTTCCTATAACAACTGGTTTGCCTTTTATTCCACTTTTCAGTTCATTGTTCAACAAGAACTCACAAGGGCCCAGTCAAAAAGCCCAACCTCATTAAACAAATAAGACAATAAAAGAGCCTCTCAGGAATTAAACAGCACTTGTCTAACAATGACAGGGCTGCTCAGCCCCAAAAATGTCAATCATGTTGTACTAACCAAGACCCTGCAGCAAAGCGTGAAGTTTAAGGGTGTGAAAAACTCCAATATCCATCCGTATCAATCACAAGTCCAAACAGTCTTTAACACCCACTTGCTACAGTACAAACTGACCAGAGGTGGTTAGGAGCACTGCAGCTGCACCTGTCTGTCTGTCTTGTCTGTCTCTCTGTCTCTTTGTTTCTCTGTCTCTCTTTTCTGTCTGTCTTGTCTGTCTCTCTGTCTCTTTGTTTCTCTGTCTCTCTTTTCTGTCTGTCTGTCTTGTCTGTCTCTCTGTCTCTTTGTTTCTCTGTCTCTCTTTTCTGTCTGTCTTGTCTGTCTCTCTGTCTCTTTGTTTCTCTGTCTCTCTTTTCTGTCTGTCAGTCTTGTTTGACTCTCTGTCTCTTTGTTTCTCTGTCTCTCTTTTCTGTCTGTCTGTCTTGTCTGACTCTCATGTCCGCCTCGTCTTTCTCTTGTCTCCCAGTTTGTCTCGCGGGTCTCAAAGTCTCTCTGTCTGTCTCTCTGATACCATTTTTTCTCTTGATTGGTGGGATTAGTAACATCAGACAGAAGACCTGCCACACAGAGTTTAAAACAGTCCTCTTTAATCGGATCCTTACATACCAAAATAACTCAGTGAGGGTTAAAAATAAGTCTTATCTACACCAACGCAGAACTTTGCTTCATGTTCCCACTGAGCTTCATTTATTACAAACTCAAGGTGAGGGCCAAATGGTGCTGGTGTGTAATTAGCGATGGTCAAAACAAGACATTGAGTAGACCTACAGTACTATAGTATTACAGGTGTATCATCCATGGTCTCAGTGTGCGGCTAGTCTCACCAGCAAATTAATATCAGGATACCCTGAGGTGGCTCTGCTTCCAATATTAAGCAGCTTAATGTATTTTCACCATGCTGTTAGTTACAACACAGGAGGGCTAACTAGTTCACATTACATTTCTTGGCGCAAAACTGTAAATCCAGCTATAAAACCCCCCAGTCATCCATTAGAAACACAAGTCAATGGAAACACTTTCTCCAGACGTATCATTACTGTGAAACCACACTTAGGGGATTCCAGACTGCCCCACAACTGTAACCTAACAACAAGGTTGTAAAAGTAGTATTGGAAAATAATGTGAAAGTGCATCATAGTCGTTACTAAAAGTGGACTGTGAATCCATAGTGAAAATTCCCAGACCAGACTGGGAATACAGTAAAAGTGACAGCCAGGGGAATTGACTGGGAATATAGTAACAGCGGCAGCCGGGGGAATTGACTGGGAATACAGTAACAGTGACAGCCGGGGGAATTGACTGGGAATACAGTAAAAGTGACAGCCGGGGGAATTGACTGGGAATACAGTAAAAGTGTATGTTGTATGTGTGGGGTACACAGATGTGGGGTACAGAGATGCGAAACACTATTACTGCACACAGAGTGAGAGTCCATGCAACTTATTATGTGACTTGTTCATCACATTTTTACTCCTGAACTTATTTAGGCTTACCATAACAAAGGGGTTGAATACTTATTGACTCAAGACATTACAGCTTAAGTTTTTATTAATTTGTAAACATTTAGAAAAACATAATTCCACTTTGACATTATGGGATATAATGTGTAGGCCAGTGACAACAAATCTCTGGTTAATCCATTTTAAATTCAGGCTGTAACACAACAAAATGTGGAAAAGGTCAAGGGTTTGAATACTTTCTGAAGGCCCTGTATGTGATGAGCCAAAAGAGATTAGTGCAAAAAGGGTCAATGCCGATATTTCGGGTAGCTATTGGTTAACTATTTAACTAACTATTTTGCAGTATTATGGCTTGGGGGTAGAAGCTGTTCGGGGTCCTGTTGGGTCCAGACTTGGTGCATCGGTACAGCTTGCCGTGCTGTAGCAGAGAGAACAGTCTATGACTTGGGTGTCTGGAGTCTTTTGGGTGACGAGTCTAACAATTTTTTGGGCCTTCCTCTGACACTGCCTAGAATATAGGTCCTGGATGGCAGGAAGCTTGGCCCCAGTGATGTACTGGGCCGTACGCACTACCCTCTGTAGCGCCTTGCAGTCAGATGCCAAGCAGTTGCTATACCAACCAGTCAAGAGGCTCTCACTGGTCCAGCTGTAGAACTTTTTGAGGATTTGAGGGCCCATGCCAAATCTTTTCAGCGGGGGGAGCGTTGTCATCCCCTTTTCATGACTGTGTTGATGTGTGTTAACCATGATAGTTCCTAAGTGATGTGGACACAGAGGAACTTGAAGCTGTTGACCTGTTTCACAACAGCCCCGTCGATGTGAATGGGGGTGTGCTCGGCCATATATTTCCTATAGTCCTTGATCAGCTCTTTTGTCTTGCTGACGTTGAGGGAGAGGTTGTTGTCCTGGCACCACATGGTCAGGTCTCTGACCTCCTCCCTGTAGGCTGTCTCATTGTCGTCTGTGATCAGGCCTACCACCATCATGTCGTCTGCAAACTTAATGATGGTGTTGGAGTCGTGTGCAAACAGTCGGAGTGAACAAGGACTAAGCACGCACCCCTGAGGGGCCCCCGCGTTGAGGGTCATCGTGGCAGATGTGTTGTTGCCTACCCTCACCACCTAGGGTCGGCCCGTCAGGAAGTCCAGGATCCAGTTGCAGAGGGAAGTGTTTAATCTCAGGGTCCTTAACTTAGTGATGAACTTGGTGGGCACAATGGTGTTGAAAGCTGAGCTGTGGTCAATGAGCAGCATTCTCACATAAGTGTTCCTTTTGTCCAGGTGGGAAAGGGCAGTGTGGAGTGCAAAAGAGATTAAGTCATATATAATGGTACGGTACAGAGGCTCCTTGATGTTCTTATGCAGGCCAAGTCGTCCAGGGCTGACAAGAGTGAAGACCTCCCCTTTTCATGGCTAGGTTAAATCTGTAGAGTTACAGGACTAGTGAGAGCTACTGTCCAACAGTTTCGTAGACTGCTGTCTGACTCCTAAACCCAAAGAGAGCAAAGGAAATATCAGTAACTTCAGCCAAAAACACCTAATCCGAACCGCACTGTTTCACTAGAAGAACATTCTGTTCATCACCTTCAAGGGCATCAGGCACTTCCACCACAGAAATGCTCCACTCAACAAAATATCTCTTGAGAAACGTCATACAGACCATCCAGGGAAAATACGAGGTTACAATAAATAATGGAACTTCTATTATTTTATCTTCTAGTGGATTAAAACGCACGCACGCACACACACACACACACACACACACCAGTCATTTGAAAAGACATTTGCAACAACCGACGGCTGATGTTTAAATTGAATAAGTTGGTAGAGGCACACAAGACGGGGGGTTAATATTGCTTTAAAAGTATGACAAAATCCATTCGGGGTTCAACGTTTTGTCTTTGATGAATTTAATGTATTAATGAATGCAGGGGGTTGGGTGTCCTCGGCCATGTTGGATCTCATAGAAGTGTAAATGATGTACTATGACATGTACTGAACATGCTTTGATCTGCTATGTCACTACAGCCGCTTCCACTGAACAGACCGACTGGAAAAAAGAGACAGAAACACACACGCATGTGCTCTCGGTCCAGACCCTCTCCTCCAGTTCCCCCTACCTAGGTTCCAACCACCTGGGGACGCTGCTCTGTTTGATTAGCGTTTAACAAGATGTCATTCTGAGAATGTTTGACACCTAGAACAAATAGAGGGACAACAACCCAGATATGGTGTTCTGTAAATTTGATTTTATTAGCTCAGTGAGACAACCATCATGAACAATGTTTAAATTGTACAAAGCATGATTACCACACAGAGTGGCACATATTGTCCCCCAATACTCAAAGCAGTTGATAACATTACTTAGACAGCAGTGTTTGAGCTGGGCCAGTGCAGTGCTCAATTTCTACTGCTTGAGTATTGGCTGCTCTGATAGATATTGGCTGTAAAATACGAACCCTAGTACTGTAAAATTAAAATGAGTACAAGCCACTTTTTTCATCCCACTCCAAGCACTGACAGGCAGCAAGAGACAAAACAGAATACAATAGAATAATATCCAACAACCTACGTATTTCAGTCAGAGGGAATGGGACAGGAGGGAATGGGACAGGAGGGAATGGGATAGGAGGGTGCAACGTTATTGGAGAGTGGGCCCACACAGGGAGCAGAACCCTGACTCTGCTCTGAGACAGACAGCGGTGTTAGTTAGAGGCTCTGAAGATCAGGACCCTGACTCTGCTCTGAGACAGACAGCGGTGTTAGTTAGGGGCTCTGGAGATCAGAACCCTGACTCTGCTCTGAGACAAACAGCAGTGTTAGTTAGAGGCTCTGAAGATCAGGACCATGACTCTGCTCTGAGACAGACAGCAGTGTTAGTTAGGGGCTCTGGAGATCAGAACCCTGACTCTGCTCTGAGACAGACAGCAGTGTTAGTTAGGGGCTCTGGAGATCAGAACCCTGACTCTGCTCTGAGACAGACAGCGGTGTTAGTTAGGGGCTCTGGAGATCAGAACCCTGACTCTGCTTTGAGACAGACAGCGGTGTTAGTTAGGGGCTCTGGAGATCAGGACCAGGGGTGATACAGTAGTACTGACAGGCTCTGTGGGTCACCTGGCTAAATTAGAAGAGGAAAATGTGTCCCGCATCAGAGGTCCCGCTGTGACTAATGCCCTTCGCCCGGCGCCATCGGCCCCCTTTATTGATCACTGCTAAACACTCCAGCTGGCGCACCATGAAATATTCATCAGTCAATTCTGACAGCTTTTTATCGTTTCTAAATATTTCAAGGCGACAATGGCTCACAGCAATAGTGTAACAAATCAACAGCAGGAGAAAGTAAAGAAGAATTATAGCTGTCCCCTTCTGCACCCCTCTTCCCCCAGCCCGCCCACCTCAGACAAATGGCCGTCCTATCACAGAGTGGGAAATCCTGCAGTCACACACAGCAGCTTGTTTATCTCCCCCAGGCAGAGCCACGGGATGGTCGGTGTGTTCTCTCATAAGAGCACAATTGGCTGAGACCTTAGGTCCTGTCAGGACATTAGGGACCAATCAGAAATCCCCCTGTCCCTGATTGACATACTGGTAGAGATCATGGCCCGCCCACAGTGGATTCACTGTCTGATAGTACCAATGATGACTATCTTCAGGGAAGATACTGGGATCTTCTGCAGGGGAGTAGGGGGAGCACCATGACATGTCCTGTCTTCAAGGTGCATTCTGGTCAATGCCAGTGCTATGAAGGGCAAGGCTGTGCATTTCGGGAACATTCATCAAGTTAAGTTTAATTAACATAAATTGGTAATTATATTTCACAATTTTAACCTAGACCTGTAATCATTTGTGTTTCCAGAAGTTTAATTACAGCTCACTGATGACTGCTTGATGTCATTAAAAGCCATACCTTATTGTTGCTTATCACCTCATATTAAGGAAATTACATTGAAGTCATTTTTCACCAGGGTGTGTGTCTAGACATGTAGTCTAATTCACCTCTCAGGCAGTCGAGGTGGTGTGTGTCTCCTTTAAGACTAGTCATTTTCAGCACAGAGACACAAAGCTGAAAAGGAATTAAAAAAAAAACTGAAATCAAAATGGAACAGAACAATATCATAGCAGGGGAGCTTGGAGGGCTGTCATTATTTTGCATAATTGCAATAAAAAAATAAGTATTGCCCCAACTGATTGAATTGCGTCTAACTCAGCAACAGTGAGCATAAACAATGTCATCTGTCACCCCCGCCGCTTGAGCTCTATATTCTGCTTTATTTGTGTTTAGTATTTTTCCTCACAGGCTGCAGAACGCTCACATACTTTTGTGTAATGAAAATAATGACTTTGTGTGTGTTACCTGCGGGTGTACAACACTTCTCTCTCTCTCTCGATCTGACACACACACGCTCCCCAGCCTTGAGAGTCCTCCATGTCGCTCATCACTTGTCTGTCAGTTCCCCCTCTCCAGTCACTCTCTCCCTGGACTGTCTACTAATGACACTCTACATCAGACAGCCAGCCTCTCACCACTCCCTCCCTCCCATCCCGCTGTACGCACGCCAAATCAGCTCCATCTCTTACAGTAAAAAAAACTATCTACCGAAATCCTTACCATAAAGAAATCCAACAACTGCAACAGAGAGAGAGAGCAAGATATGAGATATGGAGAGACAAAGGGGAGAGATAGAGATGAGAGATGGAGAGACAAAGGGGAGAGATAGAGATGAGAGATCGAGAGACAAAGGGAAGGGAGAGATAGAGATGAGAGATAGAGAGAGAAAGGGAAGGGAGAGACGGAGAGAAAGGGATGGAGAGATAGAGATGAGAGATAGAGAGAGAAAGGGAAGGGAGAGATAGAGATGAGAGATGGAGAGACAAAGGGGAGAGATAGAGATGAGAGATGGAGAGACAAAGGGAAGGGAGAGATAGAGATGAGAGATGGAGAGACAAAGGGGAGACAAAGGGAAGGGAGAGATAGAGATGAGAGATAGAGAGAGAAAGGGAAGGGAGAGATAGAGATGAGAGATGGAGAGACAAAGGGATGGAGAGATGGAGATGAGAGGTAGAGAGAAATGGAAGGGAGAGATAGAGATGAAGAGACAAAGAGATGGGAGAGGTGGAGATGAGAGATATAAAGGGAAGGGAGAGATAGAGATGAGAGATGGAGAGACAAAGGGATGGAGAGATGGAGATGAGAGGTAGAGAGACAAAAGGAAGGGAGAGTGAGATGAAGAGACAAATTGATGGGAGAGTTGGAGATGAGAGATAGAGAGAAAGGGAAGGGAGAGATAGAGATGAGAGATAGAAAGGGAAGGGAGAGATAGAGATGAGAGATGGAGAGACAAAGGGATGGAGAGATGGAGATGAGAGGTAGAGAGACAAAAGGAAGGGAGAGTGAGATGAAGAGACAAATTGATGGGAGAGTTGGAGATGAGAGATAGAGAGAAAGGGAAGGGAGAGATAGAGATGGAGAGACAACGGGATGGGAGAGATGGAGATGAGAGATAGGGAGACAACGGGATGGGAGAGATGGAGATGAGAGATAGGGAGACAACGGGATGGGAGAGATGGAGATGAAAGATAGAGAGACAAAGGGAAGGGAGAAATAGAGATGAGAGATGGAGACAAAGGGAAGGGAGAAATAGAGATGACTGCTCCTATAGCCAGCATCCTTGGACCATCCTCACTGATCTAGCCAGGGATTACCCCCCTCTAAAGAGAGGGCTAATCCAGAGGGGCAGTTTTTCCTGTTCTCAAGTTCTGGGGTCTATCCTGGAGCTGTGTCATCCTGGAGGGAATGTCCCCGAAAAAAAAAGGACAGCTCTGCACCCGAGGGTGGGAACAGCCATACAGGCCACATCTGAGATGGGCTGGGTGGACGAAGAATGAAAAACAGAGAACAAGTAATCAGTGTTTTGGAAGCAGGCCTCTCTGACACAACCTGAGGCGAACTACGAACCACCAGCCTCCCTGGCTGCTTTGTTCCTGCAGGCAGCTGGGCTTCCAAAGACCGCTCTTCGCCAGCTTTCAAACTCTGCCAGGCTCAGGAAATAGGAAATGTCATGCACAGATTTCCTCTTATAATTTTGCAACCATTTCTCTGGCCTATTTATGCCTGTGTTCCCCAATTGAATTAAATATGGTAGCAATGATGAATACAACTCTGGCAGAGAGCGAGAGAGAGCGCGACAGAGCAAGAGAGCGAGAGAGAGCGACAGAGAGAGAGAGAGAGAGAGGTTTTGGATCTCTACGCTCTGCAACCACATGGTATCCCTGGCGGCCATCTTGTGTGAGTGTATTAGCTTGTTTCAGAGCATTGGTGAGCCCCCCTGTCAGTAGCAGCTGTGCATATCCCCCGCCCCCGCCCCCGCCCCCATCTCAACTCTTCTACTCACCTCTATAGCCATGTGTATACTCTCCTCAGAGTACGCACATGTATTGGCAACGCCATAGACTGATCTCTCCATGGGCTCTCACAAACACACACACACACACGTCGTTAGGTACACAGAGGAAGTAAAAGGGCCTGCCTTTTCCAGATGCTCCCTATTCCCTTTTCAGCACTAGAGCTTTTTAAAAAGAAATGAAGCCTTTCGGCATGTCATTAATGTTCACTGTGCCAATGCAGTAAGCAACAGTTTGCAATGAAAACCCAAGGTGCATTTAACAACCAGCCATTAAAGCCAGCTTCTTGTGAGCCAAAAGCTATATGGCGGAGTGAGTCTCCTGTACTGGCTGTACTAATGCTGGCTGTACTAATGCTGGCTGTACTATCCACTACTAGGTAAGCCATTAAACGCTTGTGGAATAGTGTGGGTCAGTGCTCCTACACCCTCTGCCACATAGCACACTCCCTGAGAGAATGAGCTTCAAGACTGATAAGAGATTGATTTCTACTGCTCTCTCACTCTTTTTGTTTCCCTCTCTCTCATTCTCTCCCTCTATCTCTCTCTGTTTCTCTCTCTCATTCTCTCTCTCTATCTCTCTCTGTTTCCCTCTCTCTCATTCTCTCCCTCTATCTCTCTCTGTTTCATTCTCTCCTATCTCTCTCGGTTCCCCTCTCTCTCATTCTCTCCCTCTATGTCTCTCTGTTTCCATCTCTCTCATTCTCTCCCTCTATCTGTTTCCCTCTCTCTCATTCTCTCGCTCTATCTCTCTCTGTTTCCCTCTCTCTCATTCTCTCCCTCTATCTCTCTCTGTTTCTCTCTCTATTTCTCTCACTCTCTTTAGGAACTCAGCTCTGCCTGACTGAGTGCTGCATTTGCCTGTCATCCTCACAAGTGCCCTCTAATGGAGCCAGCTGCCCACAGAAAATACTATGTGTATCTGAAGAGGTGTCCATTGATAGAAAGTGATCAGGGGAAAATGCATGAAGCTGGAGAACTTCTTTTTTTCTTTTCCATATTTGATGGTTCAGAATCCTTTTAATGCTTGGTCTCTTCATCAAGGGTGGCTCAGTGAGTGATTGAGGGTTTGATTCTTCCATTCCCTTTTAGGTGTGTGAGATGACTGTCGTTTAAAGTAAATACTTCACCATTTCTGGCAGCTGTGTCAGTGTATGTACTCTCCCTCAGGCCAGTTACGTCTTGTCATTATGGTTACCCCCTCCAGCACCTCTGCTCGTGACTGTTGAGGAAAGGGGCTTAGGAGAACATGAAAGGAGAGGAGGAATGGGCCACTCCAGTCTCTCTCTGTCCAACTGCCCATCCAACAGCCCCACAGTGTGAGCTGTGCTTAAAGGCAAATGGACCAGGATCAAAGACAAAACACTCGGTTAGATTAACTTTAATTCACTAATAACTCTTCTTTTCTCTCCAGTGTCTCCAAAATTACAGATGATTTTATGACACAGGACTGGCCTACTATGAATTCCATTTAGAATATGCGAAATGTGGAAAGTTCAAACATCTGTCTCTGAGGAAAAAACTATCCCAAAGAGAGTGTTGCCCTCCAAATTATTTAATATTTTTTCAAGTGTGCTTGAAATATAATTGAAAATTAATCTCTTGAAGCTTGAGCCCAAACTCAATTTGAAATGGTAGCAGGGGAACACTGAAATAGTAAAAAAAAGAAAAAGAAAGGTCAAGTGTTTTCTAAAGAGACAAGGAAAGTTGGCTAGCCTTGAAAAGGACCACACTTGACTTTCCCCAGAGTGAAATAACTTGCTTGCGCGCCCGTGTGTGTGTGTGTGTGTGTGTGTGTGTGTGTGTGTGTGTGTGTGTGTGTGTGTGTGTGTGTGTGTGTGTGTGTGTGTGTGTGTGTGTGTGTGTGAGAGAGAGAGAGAGAGAGAGAAATACAGACCTCACAGCAAAGCATCACTGACCGGCAGCTAGGCGAACCTGTGTTTGTGTGTGCGTGTTGAAATACCTGTGGCCCAGGGCCATCATTACAGGGAGAAATGTTCCCCTCCAACCCTGAGCTGACATGGGAGGAGGAGGAGGAGGGAGGACGGCTTTGAGCAAACCTGATTTAGCTTGTACACTGCTGGGCATTGAACTCTACTATCGCTGGATAAAGTGGAGGGGAATTAGAGCTGAAACACTTTGGTAAAAAAAACATGACCACAAAATAAAATGTACTGAGCTAGCTCCAAGGGGTGATAAATATGGGAGGGATTTTTTCTCGCTCCTTTTATCCATCCATCATGATCCGAAAATGTGGGAGGGATTTCAAGTTGCCCATTTAATATCAGGAAGGTTGATATTTTACATGATTTTTTAATTCAAAATCATATCAAATTGATAGGAAATACTGTAGTTCAGGGCAAATGTTTTGAATTCATAAATGTTCAAGCAGGGCTATAAACACCCTGAAGGAGCTATATGAGTTATAGCTACGTGTTACAGAGGGATACGAGTTGGGCACGTAAAACTCAAGTCGGCCTCTCTTCTGTCCTCTGGTGCTTGGCTATCTTAAAGCTATTCAATACAGGTACCTTACATGAATGGAGAGACAATAGAGGTCCCTATATGAACTTTATGGGGATTGTTGTTATCTGTGTCACTGAGGAGCGGGACATGGATGTGTGCATCAGAACATAGGGAACAACTGAATTAGTATTAGCATAAAGTATTGTGCTGTAGTTGATTTTCTCTCCCACTTTTCTGCACCTCTGGCAGTCCTTTGTTCATCTGTCATCAAGCAAAGACAACAAACCACCGTGGCCTGACCTGGCCCAGATAAATGTGCTTGGCTAGGGCCTGCCTAGTTTATCCCTGACCTTCTAACCACACCAGCATACATACTGTATATAAGACGTTGTTTAGAAGTTAATCATTAGGATTAATGACACCTGTGGCTGCAGCCCACATGTGGGCCATGCACTCTCTCTTTCTCTCCCTCAATACCTCCCTTCCCTCTTTCTCCTTCTTTCTTTCCACCCTTCCTTGCCCTTTCTCCATATTGCTCTCCCTCTCTCCGTATCTCTTCCTCGCTCTGTGTCCTGTTTGCCCCTCCAGGCCCCTGTCGTCCCACTACCTTGCCCACTGAGACGGACACAGATGGCAGACAGCAGGGCGGGGGGCCTGAGGGCCACTAAGTGTTGCCCTGTGGCAGTGTCTGCACATCCAGCTGCCTGTCTGGCTGGCAGAGTGACAGAGAGAGAGCAAATCAGAAGGAGAGAGAATGTGAATGACTAAGTGGTGAGTGTCTGAAGCAGGGAGAGTCACATCAGCACTGGGCTGTGGTGGCTGGGTAACCTTCTCCAGGAGGCAGCAGATGGTGTCATGATTAGAAGGGCCGGGATGGGGTGAGGCGAGGTTGGATGGGGTGAGGTTGGATGGCAGGAAGGGGGTTGGATGTCTCACTTACGGGACCCAGAGTGCCAGCGGGCATCAACTCCGCTGCTCCGTTGGTGGTCTTACTCAGGCAGCAGGACAACGCTGGAAGAACCCCCATTCCACCCCCCACCATGCCCGCCCTGCCAGTCACAAAGAGAATGACAACACCAGGCAGGGCTTCTGAACAGAGGGGTGCCCACCAGAGACCATGAGAAGAGCATGGAAGGAGCTTGTAAGCACTAACGCTGGTATTCACAACATAAGCAGGCCAATCTAAATATAAAAGTGACTGACTGGGGTCGTGTGTGTGTGTGTGAAAAGTGACTGACTGGGGTCGTGTGTGTGTGTGTGTGTGTGTGTGTGTGTGTGTGTGTGTGTGTGTGTGTGTGTGTGTGTGTGTGTGTGTGTGTGTGCGCGCGCACGCGCCTGGGTCTACTGAAGGTCATGTTATGGGTATATAATGCAACAAACATTTGACAACAAAAGGTCCAAAGTCAGTCTGTCAAACCATCTAGAATTCTCTTTCACCTAATTTTAGATTCCACGTTCAGTCTTCTGTTTTATTCTACTGTTTCTTATTCTGTCCCAAAAGCAAATTACCATTTTACAACACCTTGGCGAGAGGAAAAACTCTGCTGTCTACTGTTGATAGCCTGACAGTCTCTCTAACTCCAAAACTCTCCAACCTGTAAAGAGTTGGCATGAGTCTCTTTTTCCTTCATATCAAGTAATGAAACTAGAGTTAACTGAGAGCATCATATCGCTAATCCAATGAGTGAAGACAAGGTGCCTAGTCATCTCTCTCCTACCTGCCCACTGTCCAACCACGTACTTTGTTTCCTTCCTCTCTCAGTGATTGATTGTGGTCAGGATCAACAGGGGCCAGCTGTTTAGGTGCCCTGCCAGACTACAAAGTGAAAGAAAAATATGCCAGTTTGACCACATCCACCAGTAGACACCAGCGCCAGCACTAACCCACCCACCTGCCTTCTCATTTACAGATGGATTGGATAGAAGCGCTCCAGATAACTATTTCCCAGGAGCAGATCCGTCTGTACTCACAGAGCTTAAATAAAACAGTTGTTGGACTAAATGAAAAGCAAATGCAGCTGCGCTTTTCTCTATTACGAGCTTGTAAAAAGGCAGAGAGATGGAGAGAGAGAGACCTCTTCCGCTGCCCTAACTGAGTCAACAAGTCCTGTCGGTAATGGTGCACAAAATATGGTGATGGTCCAAAACAAGTCTCTTCACTCGGTCCACATTCACCTGTATTAACTAGACAAATAAACCTGGACCGTCACAAGAGGCTGAGTACAGAGTGAGTGTAAACTATTTTCAAGCTTTGAAACCACTGTTTTTTTTCTAGATGAATGGATAGCTAAGACGTACTTGGAGACAGTGAAGTGGCTGCCTTTTACCAGGCAGACAGAGGCAACTCTGAGTAATGACTATACAACTCCCATTAATACAAGGTCTACTACTAATACTTAAACATGTAAACACGCAACATATGAAATAGACAATTACTGATTTAGCTAATAGAGATGCTGTTGTTAAAAGGTGATGTCCTGCTAGGTAGGCATTATACATTATGAGATGATTCATTTATAAGTATTGAAGGATACAGATGTCCATGGAGGAGAGATTTGCAAGTCAATCCGACTCAAGGGGCAACAATGTTATCACTGACCAAATCAATGGCCTCAGGCACCAACATTCCATTAGCAACAATTAATCTGTTAAGGTTTATGTATTCCAGTCATCATTATATACAGTTGAAGTCAGAAGTTTACATACAATTAGGTTGGAGTCATTAAAACTCATTTTTCAACCACTCCACAAATGTCTTGTTAGGACATCTAGTTTGTGCATGACACAAGTCATTTTTCCAACAATTCTTTACAGACAGATTATTTCACTTATAATTCACTGTATCACAATTCCAGTGGGTCAGAAGTTTACATACACTAAGTTGACTGTGTTTTTAAACAGCTTGGAAAATTCCAGAAAATTATGTCATAGCTTTAGAAGCTTCTGATAGGCTAATTGACATAATTTGAGTCAATTGGAGGTGTACCTGTGGATGTATTTCAAGGGCTACCTTTAAAGTCAGTGCCTCTTTGCTTGACATCATGGGAAAATCTAAATAAATCAGCCAAGACCTCAGAAGAAAATGTATAGACCTCCACAAGTCTGGTTCATCCTTGGGAGCAATTTCCAAATGCCTGAAGGTACCACGTTCATCTGTACAAACACGCAAGTATAAACAACATGGGACCACGCAGCCGTCATAACGCTCAGGAAGGAGACGCGTTCTGTCTCTTAGAGATGAACGTACTTTGGTGAGAAAAGTACAAATCAATCCCAGAACAACAGCAAAGGATCTTGTGAAGATGCTGGAGGAAACAGGTACAAAAGTATCTATATCCACAGTAAAACGAGTCCTATATCGACATAACCTGAAAGGCCGCTCAGCAAGGAAGAAACCACTGGTCCAAAACCGCCATAAAAAAAGCCAGACTACGGTTTGCAACTGCACATGGAGAAATGTCCTCTGGTCTGACGAAACAAAAATAGAACTGTTTGGCCATAATGACCATCGTTATGTTTGGAGGAAAAAGGGGGAGGCTTGCAAGCCGAAGAACACCATCCCAACCGTGAAGCACGGGGGTGGCAGCATCATGTTGTGGGGGTGCTTTGCTGCAGGAGGGACTGGTGCACTTCACAAAATAGATGGCATCATGAGGAAGGAAAATTATGTGGATATATTGAAGCAACATCTCAAGACATCAGTCAGGAAGTTAAAGCTTGGTCGCAAATGGGTCTTCCAAATGGACAATGACCCCAAGCATACTTCCAAAGTTGTGGCAAAATGGCTTAAGNTATCTATATCCACAGTAAAACGAGTCCTATATCGACATAACCTGAAAGGCCGCTCAGCAAGGAAGAAGCCACTGCTCCAAAACCGCCATAAAAAAGCCAGACTACGGTTTGCAACTGCACATGGGGACAAAGATCGTACTTTTTGGAGAAATGTCCTCTGGTCTGATGAAACAAAAATAGAACTGTTTGGCCATAATGACCATCGTTATGTTTGGAGGAAAAAGGGGGAGGCTTGCAAGCCGAAGAACACCATCCCAACCGTGAAGCACGGGGGTGGCAGCATCATGTTGTGGGGGTGCTTTGCTGCAGGAGGGACTGGTGCACTTCACAAAATAGATGGCATCATGAGGAAGGAAAATTATGTGGATATATTGAAGCAACATCTCAAGACATCAGTCAGGAAGTTAAAGCTTGGTCGCAAATAGGTCTTCCAAATGGACAATGACCCCAAGCATACTTCCAAAGTTGTGTCAAAATGGCTTAAGGACAACAAAGTCAAGGTATTGGAGTGGCCATCACAAAGCCCAGACCTCAATCCTATAGAACATTTGTGGGCAGAACTGAAAATGTGTGTGCGAGCAAAGAGGCCTACAAACCTGACTCAGTTACACCAGCTCTGTTAGGAGGAATGTGCCAAAATTCACCCAACTTATTGTGGGAAGCTTGTGGATTTAAAGGCAGTGCTACCAAATACTAATTGAGTGTATGTAAACTTCTGACCAACTGGGAATGTGATGAAAGAAATAAAAGCTGAAATAAATAATTCT
This sequence comes from Hucho hucho, assembly GCA_003317085.1. Lineage (NCBI taxonomy): Eukaryota > Metazoa > Chordata > Actinopteri > Salmoniformes > Salmonidae > Hucho > Hucho hucho. The sequence goes on along the minus strand of QNTS01006455.1, from coordinate 7,934 downwards.
CTCTACTATTATTCTGACATTTCACATTGTTAAAATAAAGTGGTGATCCTAACTGACCTAAGAGAGGGAATTGTTACAGGAATATGTCAGGAATTGTGAAAAAATGAGTTTAAATGTATTTGGCTATGGTGTATTTAAACCCCCCAAACATATACACACACACAAATTGCTTGGCTCCTTGCAAAGCTTCTCCTCCCAAACCGTTTAGCCTGCTTCCCAGTGCTGCTCCTCCCAAACCATTTAGCCTGCTTCCCAGTGCTGCTCCTCCCAAACCATTTAGCCTGCTCCCAGTGCTGCTCCTCCCAAACCCGTTTAGCCTGCTTCCCAGTGTTGCTCGTCCCAAATCCATTTAGCCTGCTTCCCAGTGCTGCTCCTCCCAAACCCGTTTAGCCTGCTTCCAAGTGCTGCTCCTCCCAAACCCGTTTAGCCTGCTTCCCAGTGCTGCTCCTCCCAAACCCGTTTAGCCTGCTTCCCAGTGCTGCTTGTCCCAAATCCATTTAGCCTGCTTCCCAGTGCTGCTCGTCCCAAATCCATTTAGCCTGCTTCCCAGTGCTGCTCGTCCCAAACCCGTTTAGCCTGCTTCCCAGTGCTCTCTTTATGTGCAGTTGGATTATTTTATACATCTTTATAATCTGATTTTAACGGAATTAACACTCAGCAAATTGATGTGACCCTTGAGTAAGAGACAATAGAAATTAAATTGTGTCAGTCAATCAGAATTTCAGCATCTGCGATTACATTTAGTTTCCCTCAAGTCAATTCATTTTCAGCTTTCCATGCCATTATTGGTTTGTTGTTTGCCATTTTATGCTACTGAGATAAAAAGAATGACAGGGCTTACTGGAAAGAGAGAGTTACAATCCTTAAGTACCTCTGTGGAACCTTGCTTTTAAGAAAGACCTCAACAAAAATACACTTGTTTTCTCCTCCAAATTATTTTTAAACACCTAGGACAGGATATATCCTCGTGCCAAGAGCCATTTTCCGTCACGGATCACCTGTAAGCCCAGGAGTTATGCCCAGGAGGCTGGGTACGTCTGGAGCCTGGCTGTGACTGATGCAGGCTCTCCCACTCCTCTCCTCCACTTCAGTCCCGATGACATGCTTCACCCGGGGAAAAAACTGCAGAGCAGCGCGAGCTGCCTATCAGAGTGGCATCTTCCCGCCCCTTCCTGTCTCCCCAGTGCAGGAAGTAAATCAAAGTATATCCATCACAGGCAGCTTGGAGAGGAGATCCTCTCTCTGAGACTCATAGCAATGTGTGGGGCTCTCTACTTTACTCATTTAGCCTGATTAGTTTTCTAAGTAAACCTAACAAGAGAGAATTAATATGAAAAGGAAATTTGATATCCTGAGGAATTAAATGGCGGTTAGTGTTTTAATGAAGGCACTTTGAAATATTACAGCTGCATGTAGCTCCAGCTCAGACTGAATGTCTTGTGGGAGGTTGTGTGAGGGATTCGTTGCAGCGGGGAATTACTGCAAAATTATATTCTGAAAGTTACATTCAACTTGTTCTTGCCCTAAAATGACTCTTGCCATCTTTCACCACACACAAGTCAAATCTCAGATAAAGTCAAATCTCAGATAATTTACCTTCCAACCTTTTTCTCTGCCTATTGCCCGGCCGCTGTATTGCCTCTGAAAACAAGGCGTCTTGAAACATTGCCAAGTGGGAGGAAAACAGAGCATAGAGAGAGAGAGAAGGGCAGAGGAGAAAGGAGAAAGGAGAGAGCGATGACTTTTTGATTATCTTTCTAAATGACACTTCAACCCTCCACCCTGGCTGTGTAATTGTGATTACTGTGCCTCTATTTTGGGCCCAGCCAGCCAGAGCAGAGCCAGCCTCAGTAAATAACTGGTCTTCTCCTTCAGAGAGGGAAGGAGGGAGAGGAGAGAAGAAAGGAGGG